>PVKC010007453.1:0-30270 GCA_004027635.1 Crocidura indochinensis
ACAAGCTTTGTATACAGGAGATCCATGCTCAAGCATCAATACCACACAGATCCCAAATAGCAGTGAGAGTGACTGCAGACAAAGCCATAACTAGTTCCGAAAAACCACTGGTGTGTCTTATGCCCACCAAAAGTGTCACACATATGTATATTGCTTTGTCCACTTAAACTTTAATTCTGTATTATATCATTATATTATTAATTCCTTCTAAAGCTAGGTATTATAGCTCAAAGCAGATATAATTATCCTTAAAATGGGAAATCAGAGGATTTCAACAAAACAAGTACCTCTATAAGAAAATTGACAAATTTTGAAAATGTAGTTTTCTTATGATTTACTAAATCATGTTAGGAATTAATTAAGATAGGTAATATCTAATTTAAGAGTAACTGCAAGCGGCTGGCGAGGTGGTGCTAGAGGTAAGGTGTCTGCATTGCAAACTCTAGCCAAGGAAGGACTGCAATTCGATCCCCTGGCATCCCATATGGCCCCCCCAAGCCAGGGGAAATTTCTGAGCCCTTAGCCAAAAGTAACCACTGAGCATCAAACGGGTGTGGCCTGCAATGACACTTGACCATCCATCACTGGTATCCCCAGTTTTCCTCTTACCAAAAATTTGTTATTTTTTTTTCCTCTGTTTTTTTTCTTGGCATCTTTGATATGTAAAATGTCTGTGATTTTATCGATATTAGATAAAACTTAAGATGTTGATAAATAAAATATCATTACAGAAAGAAAAATAATTATGGGGTGTCACAGCAATAGCACAGTGGGTAGAGCATGTGCTTGCATGTAGCCCACCAAATTTTGATCCAAGCCATCCTGTATGGTTCCCCAAGTCTGCCAGGAATTGTCCCTGTGGTTAGCCAGGTGTAGCCCCACAACCAAAATAAAAAAAAAAAACAAAATAATGGTGACATCAGATGATAGGTGACAACCAAAGAATGTAGAGAAGAAATTCAAACAGGAAACCTAGGAAACAAGAAAACTATAAGATAAGCCCCCCCCCACACACACACATTTGAGAGAATAGCTATTAGCACTCATTTTCCTGCAGATAGAATCACTGATTCTTGAGCAAGAATGACATAGGCCATGAAATTTGATGATGATCACATATGCTTTGCATTATACTTTTTCTTAAATTAAACCCAATTAAGTTAATATGTAAAGGAGTTAGTACTTCTTAAAGTATATTAATTAAGCTATGACAGCTATTTTATTATGAAGCACAGTTGACAATTAATTCCACAAATTAGATTAATTACAGATCATTTAAATAATACTGTCTTGAACTTAAGTAAAAATCATTTGTTATTCTATAGAGCACTTAAAAAGATTTTTTTCTGAATGCCTATCTATGTTTGTCTCTATACTTTTTTAGTAGAAAACCATGAAAAATCTTTAATTTTATTGACTGTCAATGTTAACTTCTTTGTTTTAAATGCACTTGAAAGATTTTAAAAGTATAACAAATAATGAGGTCAAATTTAGGACCAGGAAACAGCTCAGAGTCAGTAGTGAAATTTGAACCCTAGCATCATGTGTCTCCTGGTCAACAACAAGTGTATCTTTGTGTCTCTATGGGTTCAGGAAATATAGTGCCAATTTAGTTTTGAATATCCAAACTACAGTATTGATCAATTAGGCTGATTGATCTTGACTTAGAAGGCCTCTGAATAATACTTGAGTGTTAGAGATCTCTATCTATCTATTCATAGACCTCTATCTATTCATATTTGGATAACTTTGGGGATCATTTATACTAAATCAAACTATTTTAATATATGCCTTTTTAATATGTTGCTCATTGTACCATCCATTAATATTTAATATTTTAATTTCATGAATGCTTCAGAAATAAAATTCCTATAAAATAGTAGTTTTTACTCTAGTTTACTTGGTAAGCAATCTGTCCTTTTAAATAAATTGAAAACAATATGCGATTTATTTATTTAAAATTGTTATTTATGGGGGCTGGTGAGGTGGTGCTAGAGATAAGGTGCCTGCCTTACAAGCACTAGCCAAGGAAGGATTGTGATTCAATCCCCCAGTGTCCCATATGGTCCCCTCAAGCCAGGGGCAATTTCTGAGCGCTTAGTCAGGAATAACCCCTGAGTATCAAATGGTGTGCCCCCCCAAAAAAACCCAAAATATTTGTTATTTATGACCAAAAACAATTCATTTATTATTTACTCAAATAAGTTAACTAATTAATTCCACTGTCTTAAGTTAAGATTGTTTATTTTCCCTTTATCTTTTCTCCTCTTTGTGAACTGTTCAATAAGGTATTTTGGTGAAAGAATCCCTCCCTATCTTTCCTTCCCTTTGTTATTTGTTAAATAAGGAAGTTTGTAGAAGTGTCCCTCCATTTAACATTTATATAAGAACCAAGTAATTGGATTGTTGGACTTGTACTAGCATACCTATAGGCACCAATCTCGCCATGTAATACTGTTCTTCCTTTGCATAGGCACATTAAAATGGGAAATTATATACAAACACGTTCTTATCTTATAGAGATGGGAACGCACAAATTTTCTTAATCGGTGACAATTGTGTCCACTGTCTTAAGTTAGATTGTCTATTTTCTCCACTGTGAACTGTTCAATAAGGAATTTTGGTGAAAGAGTCCCTCAGTTTAATGCTTATGTTTGAACCAGTTCACGGGGATTGTTGGACTTGTTCTTGCAGCCCCCTAATGCGCTGATAACGCCAGGGGGCATTATTCCTTGTTTTGAATGAGCACATTAAAATGGAAAATACTATATATACAAATAAGTTCTTATCTAATAGAGATAGGAACACACAAATCTTGTGGTGCAATGGAACCTTACACCCTGAACATTGACATGATGACCTGGCACAGGCCTCAGAGGTTTGGGCATTATCCATTTACCACTGAACCAGGGAAGTCATCTATGAAACATCCAAAGTTGTCTTGACATCACCTGGAAGTAATCCTCTTCGAGGGAAGACCCTAATTCTGCTCCAACATCGATTTACTCAAAAGGGTCTCCCCTTAACACTGAGAAGATTTAAACAACAACGACCTGCGTACTAAACAAGGCTTTCTGCATTGCCCTTCAATTGTGAGTTGAAATTAGACTATGCTCCGCACCATCCTGACTTCAATGTAGGATATACAGATTCCAGGACCTTCAATACAGAAACATGATACCAACAACAGAGACTGTGAAAAATATCACTGTATGGGCACTACAGACAATGACCTGAATTGGACAAATTGCCTGGAGCCTATAAATGGTCTTATGTCAGGAAATTTCAGGATTAGGGTCTCCTTATACTTAGGCCAAAGCTTTTCCTTTCTATGTCCCCCATAATTTGGTGGGCCCATGCAAACAATAATTGCCACTCTAACATTGTTTCATTGTTTATACAGAGCTCCTTTGACTCTAAACCTTTAAGAATCCACTAGTAAAAATATCTGGAACTGCAAAAAAAGAAATGGTTCACATTAGTGTTAACATACATGCTTTTAGTTACACTAGTATTCTGGGGGATAAAGGAGGGAGATAAGGATATATGCTTGGGACAGGGATGAAAGCAGGACAACACTGGTGGTGGAAAGGCCCTCATTTATTGTTACTATGTACTGCAAATATCACTCTGTAAGATTTGTAATTTACTTTGACCACAATACCTCATTTATTGTCACTGTGTACCTTAAATATCACTGTGTGGAGCTGGGTGGTGGCACTGGAGGTAAGGTGCCTGCCTTGCCTATGCTAGTCCAGGAATGGACTGCGGTTTGATCCCCCGGTTTCCCAAATGGTCCCTTAAGCCAGGAGCGACTTCTGAGCGCATAGCCAGGAGTAACCCCTGGGCGTCACTGGGTGTGGCCCAAAACCAAAATAAAAAGAAAAAAAAAATATATATATATATATGTATATATATATATATATCACTGTGTAAGATTTGTAATTCACTTTGGCCACAATAAAAATTTAAAAAAAATTAAAAAATATGAAAGGCTTCTTGTCTACTTGAAAATGCATACATATAATTTTTAAGCTGAAAATAGTATTTAGCCTTTTATTCATCCTTATTTCTGACATTCAGATAAAATGGCTGGAGCATATATAGGTCTTAGTCCCCATGGTGGCAAAGGATTAATGTTCTTCCTAAAAGTAGAACAGAAATAGTGACACTTTGGGTCACTGATGACAAGGAGCATGTTTCATTAGAAATGAACTATCATTAATCATTCCTCTTTATTTGTGAAGAAAATAAATGTATATGTTTGCTATTGAATTATCTCTTATATATTTTATACATATACTGCAGTTGACCATATTTTCACATGATTCAGATATTTAGCTTTGATCTATCTTGATTTAAAATATTTTTCTGGTGTAGATTCCACAAACTAATTAGAAAATCTTATATATAGCATATTTATATATTACATATTATTATATTGATTAACTAAATATTTACATGATCCATGCTTTCCTCACTTACTTTAATAAAAAGTTTGGCTATTTATAACTCATATTACTTATTTCTCAAATAATAAAATTGAGTGGTACCAAGATCCCAAATTATATCAATCATGGCAATGGAGAGTATGAGACTGTGCATGTAGATGGTAATATGTTGAAAATATAGTTACAATTTATGGAAGAATAAATCTATTAGGAAATTTAGGGTGAGGGAATAAATTTATTTCTTCTCTAGCAAAATAATAATAATGTCTTTTCCTGCATTCAGCTAAAGCTTAGGTACTGAACCAAAGATGATGGTAAAGCAACAATAGAGAATATTTCTAAATTACTCGGTTGGGGAATCATATTTGTATCTGTGTTGTCAGTCCTATTGGTAGTTACTTTGTCTTAAAGATGACCAATTGGGTGTCATATGTGGAGCACAAGTATTATGTACTGGGGCCTTTAATTGGATCATGTGTGTATTGTCAGTATCAGATGAGTATCAGGCATCCATGAAGAGTGTGACCTTTATAAAATTGTATCAAATCTTCTTTATTTTATTATATATACATACAGTTTTGGAATTTTACTTTTCACTTTCATTTCCGTTTTGCAAGAAAGTAAAGGGGGAATACTTCTAGAGAATTGTAGTATTGGAAAAAAGTAATGCATTCAAACTAATGCTCTAACAAAGAAAAGACAAAAGTGACCATTTTTTAATAAAGATCTTTGCATCTTCCTTAAATAGATATATCAGATGTTTAATTTATTAGCCAAAAGAGCATGTCTAGAATGAATGATGACTTCTCATTTTATTATTTTGGGAGGAAGTTATACCTCTATATTTAGTAGGTTAAAATATTGTTAAGAATACTGTTGCAAGAACATTTTTTGTATGAGTCTAATTGTAAAGGATGGATAGGGGATTTGTGTGGTTGAGAGCCAATTTCAGTTTTCCAGAAATATAGAAATGTATTTATTTATTCTACCTTATACTACATATAGTTTTAAGAAATTATTTACCAACATATCTGTAAAGTAGCACTCTGTGTTAAACTCTTCCTTACAATTCAGTTGCATTCAGGGAAGTCATACACAAAGGCATGATACATCTAATTATAATATGTTTTATATAGTAGAAATACTATCAGTAATTGAAAGGAGATTTTAATTAACTTATTCATTTGCATAGCTATGTCCAATTAGTGTATTTCTCTTTAGCCAAGAAGTATAGAATTAGTGCATAGTGGCACAAAGTGGGATATAGTACTCTGATAAAGTTAGAAAGCATTTAGCAAATTACATAAGTTAACTGAGTTTTGAAGAGGAATAAAATGATAATAAGGGACCCAGTGTGTGTATTAGAAATATTCAATATTTAAAATAAAGGAGGTTGTTTATAAATATAGTACTACAAAGGTAACAGAAAATATACAAAATTTAAGTCTTAAGTAGTAAAATAAAATAAAGAAATTTACTGGAAGTACTCTCAATTGTGAAAAAAAAAGAAACAGAAGCCCTATATAGAGACACGTTATTTTGAGATTTGATTTAAAAAACAAACAAAAATATATAATTCAGTTTTTTATTTAATCCTTTGAAGAAACAAACAAGAAATATAACCTATGGGGTTAATTTTAGTGATAATTGCTGGGTGAAATAATAATTTGGTGGTTAGCCTTTATAACTATATTAGCTCAGCTGGAGCTATTATTAATTTATAGCTATAAAATCCCAGGTACTGAAAGTATAAGAACTCAAAAGTGTGCATTACATTTACTTTTATTTAGATAAGAGGATTCTCTTAATAAAATTTTTTACTTAGAATTTACATATCTGATTAAATACTTTAATAACTGGAAACCAATATTGAGAACAGAGGATTGAAATGGATGAGACATTGAGTTCTCTAAAGAAGTCATAAAACAAGCATGCGATATATATTATAAAAAGAGAATGTGATATATTGATGTGATTTTATGTTTGTTGCATTATTATTTTGCTGATTTTTATTTTGGAGTCACATCAATTAGTGCTCAGAAATTGCTCCTGCCATTGTGCTCAGAGTTCACTCTTGGAAGGATATGGAGGCCTTCTAGGGTGTCAGTGATAGGACCTGAGTTGGCTGCATGCAAGGCAAGTATCCTTTTTCTTTACAATCACACCAGCCTTTGTGTTTTGTTTTTAATTCTTTAGGGTTGATTACTGCATAATGATAGTATCCTCAATATACAGAGAATGCATGCAAGTACAGTTAATATTTAAGCAGAGGGTTGGGTGAAGTTAAAAATAAATATGCAACTATTCTGAATAAAAATATTAGGGGCCAGAGAGATAGCATGGCAGAAGGATGGTGGTTCGAATCCCTATATCCCATTTGGTCCCCAAGCCTGCCAGGAGCGATTTCTGAGCATAGATCCAGGAGTAATCCTGAGTGCTGCCAGATGTGACCCAAAAACAAACAAACAAAAAAAAACAAAAAGAATATGAATGATAGATAATAACAACAAACAACAAAATAACCCAGGAATATTAAATACAAGGTTTATTATAAAAACTGAGTCTTGGGGCCAGAGTTATGGCACAGTGGTAGGGCATTTGCCTTGTACAAGGCTAACCTAGGAGGAGACTGCGGTTCTATCCCCGGCTTCCTATATGGTCCCCAAGCCAGGAGCGATTTCTGAGTGCATCGCCAGGAAACCATTGAGCATCACTGGTTAGGCCTCCGCCCCCCCCAAAAAAAAAACAAAAAACAAAATAACAACAGCAACAACAGGAAACACCCTGAGACTTGATGAAAACAGGACTCAAAGTTCTCACCTCATCACATATAATTTATGTTTCCACATTGGATTATGACAATGTAGTGAATTATGTAATCTCTAGGTCACATGATAATACAAATAAATAGAGCTGCTATTTATTACATTTTTATTGATTGTTTAATTTTTTAGATTTTTAATAATGTATATGAGTAGAGGAATCCACCATCAGAGTAGATGACCATAGTTTCACTAAATTACTATATTTTATACAATCTAAATAGGTAGTCAAAGAGAGACCAAAGGTATTGGACAGGAAAGACAAACACATTGGATTTTTTTGGTTTTAGTTTTTGTTTTTGGCCACACCCAGCAGTGTTGAGGGGCTACTCCAGATCTCACCACAGAAATAGCTCCTCGTAGGCTTGGGGCATCATATGGAATGCCAGGAAACTAAGTCAGGTCTGTCCCAGTTGTCTGCGTGAAAGGCAAATACCCTACTATCTCTCTGGCCCCAAGAAAGACATATACATTGCCTCAAGTACCCTATAATAAAAATTTATAATTTTGAATACTAATTAAATGTTTTCTAATCATTCAGCATGACATATTTTCTATTTTTTTATATTGTATCATTGGAATTTCAAATTAATGCCAATGGTTTAGGCACAAATGTGTTTGTACTTATATTGAGTGGTAGATTAATTTTTTATAATTATATTAAATCTCATAGAATAAATTAGGCCTTTTTTTGTAACTCTTGATGAAAAAAATTAGTGTGCTAAAAATGAGGGAAAATTATATATACATTGTTATATAAGATATGGGGCAGGGAGGTTGTGGATCTGGTCCCAATTCATTGTATGTATGAAACCCAAATAAAGAGGACTTTGTAAATCACTATGGTTTCAATAAAATAAGAAAGAAATATAAAATCACATCAAATAACCAATGTAAAAAGGAACACCATTTTATCTACAGTTAACACCCACTTATTTTCCAGAGCTTTCACTTAAAACTATAACTTTCATAGTGGTCCTTCTCTACAAATAGTGGTCACTGCTCCACTCTTTGTGGCAAACTTCCTTCCACTGACTTCTCCTCCAGAGCTTCATCTATATTGTCTTTGGATATTATTACTATACTATCTTTTATTTGTTCATATATTTCACAAATGAGTGAGAATATTCTATGTTTATCCATCTCCCCCTGACTCATTTTACTTAGCATATTATCTGGTATCTATCCACTTGTAAGCAAATGTTGTGACTCCATTTTTTCCAAACAGCTGCATAGTATTCCATTATGTAAATGTACCAGTTTCTTTATGCACGCATCTGTTCTTGGGACCATTGTTAACATCAATATAAACCAGTGTCTAAACGGAATAAAATAAGAGAAAATGAGAGAGAGGAAGATAGAGAGGAGTAAAATGTCCAGAGACAGTCAACTGGGTAGGCTGTGAGGGAAACTGGGGATATTGGTGCTGAGAAATATTCATGGGTGAAAGGTGGTATACTTTGTAAGACAAAAACTCAGTCATGAACGACTATGTAATCGTGGGGTTTAAATAAAAGAAAAATACGTAACAGTATTTTAACAAAAGAAGGAATATTGAATTGAACAACTGCTATAGAAAAATTTGATAGTGTTGAAATTTAAGAAGAGTTAAAATTTAAATTCAAATAATTAATTAAGTACAAAAAATAGTGAGTATGATTTAGCTTATATAAAAGGAGAGTAAAGATGACATAGTTTATCTTTTATTTTTTTATTTTTATTTTTTTTGGGTTTTTGGGCCATACCTGGCAGTGCTCAGGGGTTACTCCTGGCTCCATGCTCAGAAATTGCTCCTGGCAGGCACAGGGGACCATATGGGGCACCAGGATTCGAATCGATGAACTTTTGCATGAAAGGCAAACGCCTTACCTCCATGCTATCTCCCGGGCCCCATAGTTTATCTTTTAAATAAACTAACCAATAGTAAGAAGTAGTAACACTTAATAAAATAAAGACCAATCATATTAAAATGAAACAAATCACATTTTTGTAATGGAGACTACAAGAATGACTTTTATTCTTGTATGTTAATTTTGAGATGTTAATCAGATATTTCAGGAAATATGACTATCAAGTTCAGAGGAAATGACAGACTGAAGATAGAAAATCATTCATAGTATCGTATGAGGAAAGCTGGCCAAGTCTCTAGAAATTCAGTGAATGTAGGAAGACGGAACCACAGAGCAAAGCCAAGTAAGAAAAAAGGAAATAGGGGCTAGAGTGGTGGCTCAGTGGTAGAGTCCTTGAATAGAGGATGTATCAAGTATTACACTGATAATAAGAGAAACTACACTGAATCTTATTAAAAAAAAGCTAATATATTCTCTATTATATTATATGTGTCATATATGAGAAAGACAAAAGTAAGTGGGTGTCACTAAATTCTGAGAACTTAGAAATTTAAGATACTAGAATTTTGTTGATGACATAGAGTAAATAAGCAAGTTGTAGCAACACAATGGATCATGGAAACTAATATTGGGGCATATATAAATTATAATATGGGTGACAAAAATACATCAGAGTTTTGAACATTTTATATTCACACACACATGCTCCATTGTGGAAATAATAATTAGTGGAAGAAGATACTTTAGATTATTGCTTGACATTAAAGTAGTAAGGCATGTAATCTCTATTTATGATCTGGCATGGCATTTTCCCAGTCTACCAATAATAGAAAATGATTTAAGTTTTCTTGCCTCCAATATAATATTGTAGTGAGTTCAAAGTGGGAATATTTAGTTTGTTCAGTCATGTTCTTTCTTGTATCCTGCATGTATTATTGTGTGAGTATTGTTAAGGCTAAGGGAGAGTGGTTTTACAAAAGAATGCAAAGAACTGTGAGCTCTTCTCTACATTGTCATGAGCAACAATGAGATAGATATACACAGTTTTAGAAATGGTTCTTCAAGCTTCATGGATTTTGTTGAAGAGAAAAGAAGAGTGAGTTTAATAGGAAAATAGTATAACTGCAAGAATAGGCAGAGGTAATCAGGATTAAGGAAAAATAGTGATAATCAATTCATAAAAATATAAGTAATCAATATAAATTACTACCATTTTATAATGACAGGATACCTTGTGTCTAGAGTCAACTTTACAAGAACAAGACCTTGAAGTCAATGCCCATCACTTCACCATTTGACATGTGTGAACCTAGTAAAATTCCTATTTTGGAGCTCAATGCAACAGCTAAGTGTGTGCGAACACCACAATTCCATTACATTAATAAATATATATAATCCCTAGGTATTATAATAACTAAAAGGGAAGGGAAGAAGAATGCAAAAGAGAAAACTTTAAATTAATGATAATATTATTAGTGGAGGGACCAGACTAATAGCACAGTGGGTAGGGCATTTGCTGGTAGGGTATTTGCCAGTAGCTGACGTGGATTTAATCCATGGAATTCCATACGGTTCCCTTAGCCTTCTAAGAGTAATTTCTGAGCACAGTCCCAGAAGTAACCCATGATCATCACTGTATGTGGTCCCCAAACCAAAAAAAAAATATATATATGTTAGTTGAATCAATATCAAAGAGATAAAATTGTCACCTTCCCAATCTGCTTGAAGATGTCATTGATGGAAATGTGATGGAACTGTTAAAATTATCTAAAATAATTAAATAAATAATTGATCAATATATGTTATGCTATTATAATTGAGAATAAAACAAAACTATCATGATGTGGCAAGTTTCCACTGACATATTTTTTGGATACGTTTACTGGTTTTTAGTGTTTAATCCTGTCTCTGTGCTTAGGGATCATTTGTAGAGAGGCACAGGCTCACCATATAGATCTTAGACAAGTGCCTTAACTGCTGTATTATTTTCTAGGTTCAAAACTGAGTATTTATGAAGTAAAAAATGATTTTCAACAGTAAGTGATAAAGACAAAATAATGCTTCCTGTAAAATGTATTCTTAATTAGGTAATTAAATTTACTCATAATTAGTGCCAACTTTTCATGAATAAATCCCTTTACATCATTTATTCAGCTAATGAAGTATACTTATTATTTAGAAAAGCACTTTGTTAGCAAAATCTGGAAATAGGGTTAACATATTATGTGTGTATATTGTGCCTACATAATTATTTATATAAATCCTTATATACATATAAATAGTTGGGAAAAAGTCATGAATATTAACAGTATGTAATGAGTCAAATATGTTGTGTTTATTTAGAAGTATTAATTAAGCTATATTTCTTCAAGAGTTTATTATGGAAATTAGGGATTATGAACAGATAAATGTCTACACAAAAATTTTAAATAAGAGTGCTCCAGATACATTCAGAAATATATTTATATATTATCAAGTGGAAATTAATGTGTATAAGTATGTATTTTGTGATTAGAATCTCGCATTTCATATTTTTGAAAAAAGTAGTGCTATCTGTACTGCTATTTTTTTGTAATAGATATATTTACAATCACAAATAATACTGACAACGTGCTTTCTTTGGCATCACTAATACATATAACACCAATATCCTCAATACATATTTGATATGCTGCCTGATTTTTTGTTTGGGTCTCTTTTGGCTGGTACTCTTCGGGCATGCAAGATTTGATTGCATGTAGTCATTAACTCTGGTATTGTCTCTTTGATGATGTCTTTGACAGTTGATTCTTCCTGGTGATCTTCTACTTGGGTCTCTGGGACTCCAATGATTCTTATGTTGTTTCTTTTGGGTTTATCAAAGACTTCAATTTTCATCTGTTCACATTTCTTGAGTACTTTTTCCATTGCCCGATCGTTTGTCATAAGTTTATTTTCCCATTTCTTCTGCTGTTTTGAGTTTTTGTGCATCACATCTTCCAGTACTCCGATTCTCTCTTCAACTGCTGATACCCTGGTGTCGAGGGCATCCACTGAGGTTTTCAGTTGAGCTACCGTGTTTTCCAGGCTTGCTATTTCAGTTTGGAGTTTTTTGAGTTCTGTCTTTGTGTTCTGTTCTGATCGACCTATGCTTTCTTGGAGTTTTACAAACATATTCCATATTTCTATTTTAAGTTCCTTATCTGAGAGGTTAAACAGAGGGTTGTGATTTTTATGGTCATCCAAACCATCATCCTCATTCTCGGTGCATAGTGTCTGCCTACGAGCTTTTCCGCATTGTCATGCCAGTAGTGTGGTTCTTCCTGCGTGTTGTGATGGGGTTTATTGGTTAGAAAGAGTGTGCGGCCACGAAGCAAAGCTTCTGGGGCTCCAAGAATTCAGAAAAGACAGCAGCACAGAAAAAGAGTCCCCTCAGTCCACAGTTCCCCCAGTAGAGCCGCCTGATTTTTTGTTATTATTTCTGTTAAGTCATAATTTCTGAGTTGTATAATTTGGGCAAGAAAATGAAAAAAATGGGTTTTATTTCATGTTTCTATATCATAGATGTGGGCATTTTACTCAGTTGATTTGCAAACAATTAGTACCAGATATTTCTATATTGAAGTTCACATAAAGCCAATACAAAGACATTCTTCATAGAAACTAATTTACCATACTAACTGATTAAGACATATTTTTCTTTGATATTTATTATTTAACTAAAGAATTATAATTATAAATTATAAGTGTGCACACTTTTACTAGTTGGCTAAGTAGATAAGAAGGTAATAAACATTCTTTACAATGTAGTTAAGCATCTGTAGACTAATTTAGGGTCCAGTATGGATCAGTAAAGATATTGAAATAGGGGAAATATATGAATGATGAGCAGAAAATATTAATATAAATGATAATTAATAAGTGTTTTTGGAATTAGTTTGGAATTTAAAAGAACAGATTGCAAGTTAATTTCAAGGAGCAAGTCAGAGTGGACATTTTTTTTTCCTGATGCACACACACTAGTGTGACTTAAGATATATTATCTATGCTATTCAGAATAAAGTGATTCATGATCTACAAGTGTTTAATGATTTTACAGTCATCTCATCTCAAATGCATTAAAATGATAAGAGATAATAGAAACTGTGTATAAAATTATAGTGAAAATTTACGCCTAAACTAGAATTATCATACAGTGTCTGTACTTATAGCATAGCAGGTAGGGCATTTGCCTTGTACATAGACAACCTAATTTCAATTTTCACATCCTGTATGGTCCTTGGAGTCTGCCAGGAGTACATTTTTTAGTGCAGAATCAGGAGTAATCCCTGAGGACTACCACGTATGCCCCTCCACCAAAAAAGTATAGTCACACAGTTGAACGGTAGGGGAAAAAATGTTGAAACAACAAAGAAAAATAGGAAATTCATGGTAATTAGGATGATTAGAGATCTTTAGTAGAGGAGCCAAGGGTCTCTCATTTTAGTCACTATGATTTTTTAAATATTATTCCTTTTTAATTGGAGTTTAGAAGAGCCTTGTCTCATATTGCTCAGGGTTTACCACTGTCTGTTTTTTTTTGGATCATACTTGGTGACTGCACTCAGGTGAGCCATAAGCAAGTCATATTGCCTAACGTCTGTTCTAACTCTTCAGTCAGCATTATTCTTTTATCAGCAACAAAATGCAGTATATGACAATAAAGAATTATTTGCCAGTAGTGAATAAATTAAAATGGGGAATAATATTGATATTGCTTGTTTTAAAATATTTGTTCTCATCCCAAAATTATGCTACATAATTGTTTTAGATGACAATTTTAATGACCTTTGTAAGGTTAAAAATTGTCAAGAATAAGTTTTTAGGATAGGTTGTTTAAATTATTTTAAGTAATATTTAGTTGTGATATAATTAGGGGTAGAAATAGAGAAAACCTAGAATAATTAGAATATTTGAATTACCACACATCATTTACCTATAGTCTTAGGAATAGAAAAGTCTACTGATATAGCATTGGGAATATAGTAATCGAATAAGTATCATAAATTTCAATAATATATTTTAAAAATCAAGAAGAAACAACTGAAAGTATTTTGGATACTCAGTTGAGAAGTAATTAATGTAAATATTTTAAGAAATTTTGTATTAATAGATTTATAATTAAATATTTGTTTATTATTTTTAGAATATTTGTACTAAGTATTTACACATTTTTCTAGGCATTGAGATACAACATTAGACAAATAATACAAAATATATCCTTCTGAATTTTATATACTAAAATATAATATAAAGATATTAGGTGTTTAATAAGTAAAGTTCAACATACATGATTTTACAATAAATGCAAATACATAACTAGGAAAGAAGAGCAAAGAGAATTAAAGATGAAAAACCAGAATTTTAGAGGGTGGCCAGAAATATTTTATTTGAGGAGATTATGATAAATTATGACATAAAAAATGAAAAGGTGCCACAAAGCTATCTACTTTGATTTTCATCATTCCAGGTTTATTTTCCTGGAATGAATTTACAATACATTTTAAATGTCCTTTGTTGTAGGAAAGTCACATTTCTAGGGCATGCTAATTTCTTTTCCACTTTATTGCTTCTCCTATCTAAAATGTATCCTTAAAATTATTGAATATTAATGGTAGCATCAATAAATTGGTATGAGAATATTATTCGCTTTGCTGTAATGCTGCATATAAAGATTTTCTATATAGTGATTGTGAATATCCCTATGAAAATATAATGAGCCAAGCATGGGAGGAAACACTGAAAACTGACATATAGAGAACTCTTAGTATTACTAAGGGTGTATTATTCAGAGATTTAGTCACTAAATGTTTACAATGCAGAGTTAGGGCATAGGAAAAACATTAATTCACTCTTTTCTCATTTATCACTGGTGTCTGATATGTTTTAGTTGAATCGGGAGCAGATGAAAAGTCCTTTTGAAAAACACAGAGTAAAACCAGGAAAAAAGAACAGAAAACTGCAAAGCATATTCACATCAAACCATGACTAGGTACACTCATTGCATGTGCCAAATGATCACTATTGAAGCATTATTTGTGGGTGTAGAATATAACACAAAATATTTAAATCTGAAAAATTTGATAATAGATGTCAACTTATGACTTAAAATGGGAGGTATAATTCATCATAGCACACATTTTATATTAGTAATTGAAAAATATTTTCTTAATGTTCTAAATCTGCTGATATTCTATAATAGTATTTACATATTAAAGTTAAGAATTAAAATAAATTATGACTGTACACACAAATGTGGATATTTTAATTATAGATTCATTTTTATCCATAATTTGATTATCTTAGATAAGAAGCTAAAGCTAAGTTTTTGTCTAACAAGTTCTAAAATAATTTGCATGAAACACACTAAACTAAGAAAACTTTAAGAAATAACAGTAAATTATATTAAAAAGCAGAAATAAGGTACTAAATGAAAAACAAAAATGTTTTTGGATACTAAACCACTCAGCGGGAAAAAAGGCTTGTCAGCAAATAACAGGAAATTTCTTAGGAAAAACAAAACGTTAATGAAAAGAATGGAATAAATGATCATGGGATTCATTCATTTTAGTTTATAGACCTTGAAATATAATATAAAAATGTATTACACCACAAAAACTGATTATGTAATTGGACTATATTAAGATAAAATGATCCTAAATCTGGAGTTCATTACTGATAATATAATTTAATGAAAAATCACAACATAGTTAGGAAGACTGGGAAAGCCACATAAGGAAATTAATAGAGGTCTCTAGAAATTGCATTTTCCAAATGAGAATACGAAAATATTTCTTGTCCTTTTTTATAACTTTCTCATTCCTGAATTTAAATGCAAATTCCATTTCTTTTTCAGTTTAAATTGAACAGTTATTGTGAATAACTGGCCTGTAGACATCATTAGAAATGGTTTTGCTTGACTTCTTTCTGACGCAAGATTTAAAAAATAATAATTTGGATTCTAACTATGTCATCTAATTTCCACTTGGATTCTAACCTCTGTGTCATGAGAAAGCCCATACCAAAAGAAGATGCTTTCTCTAGTGACCTCAGTTATGATTTAAATGGTAACAGCTTCAACCTCAAGGCATATAAGTGAATAAACCCTAAGATGATTTGATTCCAGTCTCCAGAGTTTGCTGCCATCAAATGGCACTGAATAAAGCAGAAGAGACCTGTCTCTACTCAGCACTGCCAAAAAACAGTGCGATGAATAAAATGGATTTATTTGCTTTAATCTATTTAGTTTTTAAGTTTTTTTATTAGATAAGTCTTACAAAATTATGTATGTATGTATGTTAAAGGTTTGGAGAATAAATAAGTGGTTATTATAAAGAAATTACATAGTTTTCCTTATAATGAGGCTCAAAACATTTAATTTTTCCTACATTATAATAGCATAACTTCTCTTACTCAAGATTATCAATAAACATCATTTATGTTCTAGTGCGCTCAGGGACTATTATAAACACAAGCATTTATCTAAATGTTGCTATTTTTCTTGGAAGGGACTTAGAGTATACCTATGAATAAAACAAGTTGAACTCAAAAACCCTACAAAAATTATAATATTTGTAGTGCTCAGTTTTCAAAACAAAAAGAAACAAAGAACATCTTCACAAGTGTGAGTATTGTGAGTTTATGATGGCAAGGCATTTTCACTGTTCATTTTAATGCTAGCCAAACTAAAAACAGGATCTGAAAAATAGTACAAAGGCTTTACATGTTTCTGTGGTCACAACAATGCTTCAATATTTAATGAGCACTGCCAGGTGAAGACCCTGTACACAGAGCCAGATGTGGGCCCTGAGCCCTAAATTTTGTGCCCTTCTCACCAAAGCCCCTCACTAATAATCACACAATAGATAATATAGGAGTAAGGGATTCATGGATTTCAGACCAAAACATTTGAACTACAATATATAGGCTTAACCTGCCAGTACAGAATGATTTCACTGGGGAAATTTGGAATTCATCTCAGTTAATATCTTATTTTATAAAGAACATTGAAATAGAATAAAATAAATCACCTAAGTTTAGGGTTATGTTTAGATCAATTAGTTCAGTCCCAGGGAAAGAGTCAATTCTCAGTTTACTTGTTAGTATTTATTGTTCAGCTTTCCCCAGCTTCTGTAGTCTGTAATTCTGTCTGATTACCTGAGCCATATTTCTTACTGGAGTCTTCATTCAATTAATTTAAAAGAAAATAGTTGCCATTTGCTTTCTCAACAAGAACTTTTGATAGGTTTAGAAATTGCAAATGTATATTGCACTAGGCCTGCAATTACTTGGGGATAAATTTTTACAATCAGCATTAGACCCCTTCAGTAATGTCTTTTGCTATTTCTTTCTTGCCTATATAATTCTCTCAATTCTAGTCTCCTTTCCACATTTTACAATTGTTTGCACATTGTATAGGCCTGTGATGCCTAAATGCTCATGGGAACCCACCTTTCTGATTACTTTTCCGCTGCATTGAAAAAAAGCCGTTGTGCTTTCTGGTGAAATGTTGAATTGATTTTTCATTCTGATTGGTATGAATAAAGCACAGTCAATCCCTTCTGGTCATTAGTGATATTTGTCCACTCTCTGCTGGACTTTCTGTTGTTTCTCTTGCCCTCAGATACAGATATCTTTCTAATTCAGAAAATTGCTGAGGATTAGTTGAGGATTACACTACTTAAATTGTCTCTTGTAATGACTATAGTTGAGTTACATTTAAGTCCTTTGCAAGCCCTAAATGTACACATTTATATACAAATAAGATATTGTTTAAAAAATTTAAAACTATTTTAGCCAATTAATGTTGTACATGAATGTAACATTTTTTGTAGCCTGTGCAAAAAATTTAAGACAGCTGTTTCTAAGCACATTTGCTCAGCAATCTAAATATCTGTTCATTTTTGTTCTTCACCTCACTTTCCCTTTTCCTTTACATTCTGGGTAAATGAAAAGGAGAAAAGAATATGACCATTACATGTTCCCCAGTGGAAGCCAGATGACTATACATCTTATACATGTTAACTATACATGTTAACTCTCCTTTCAGGTAAATTCCATTAGTACTTCGTTCTATCCTTGTCTTATACTTCCAGCAGCATCCTTTCATCTGTTGAAGTATTTTAATCTAGTGTTTAAGATACTAAAGTTTGTTGTTTTGTCTTTTTTTTTCTTTTTATTTTGGGGCCATACCCAAAACTCTCAGGGGTTACTCCTGGTTATGCATTCAGAAATAACTGCTGGCTTGGGTGACTATATGGTACGTCAGGGGATTGAACCATGGTCTGTCCTTGGTCAGCCGTGTGCAAGGCAAACACCATAAGCTGAGCCACCGCTTTCTTCCCATAGTCATTTTATCAATATAGAAAATATATTAACATTAGAATATTGAGAAATAATCATTAATTCATAGAAAACAAAAGTAGTAGATCAATTTCAACAAATACTCATTCTCGAATGCTTGCTACTTTTCAAATGTAGAAGATACTTTGTCTAAGTCAATTCAATTACTGACTTCGGTTTACTAGTGTTTCACAAACTTGTGTTCAGAGATCCAGAATTACTAAGAACATTAATAAAACTGTCCACAACGTGAGATTTATCATTGATATATTTAAGAAAAGTTGGTTTAAAATCAATGTTTTTTTTATTCTTTAATAATAACTTTTATTTTGACCAAAGTGGATTAAAAATCTTTCACAGTAATATTTTAGGTACATATTAACATTGAATCTGGGGAACTCCCATCACCAAAGTAGTCCTCCCTCCACACCAGTTCCCAGCTTGCATCCCATATTCTCCTCCATTACCCCCGGGCTGCTAGTATAAGTGGACCCCTCTGTGTCTAGTTTGTTGTAGATTGGGTATCGATTCTTTCGTTGTTGGGTTTGGATTTGGTGTTTAAATCCAATCATTTTTATTACTACTTATTGCTCATACATCGGTTTGGTCTTGGTACCCTTGATTATTATCCCTTCAATCTGAGAAGCAGAAAACATGGTTCAAGTTACGTGGTTCTGTTTGAAGAAAAGAAAAGCAATAAAATGGGGTAAAAATCAAACAAGTCAAAAATGGGCGGAGTCCTTATTTTTATTAGAAATTCCCAACATTCTTAAGATCAGTGTTTCAGTGGTTCTGTAGGACTCTAATTATTGTTCATATTAACAATATGTTTAACTCATATATACTTGCATGTTTGAAGTACGCAATGGATATAAAATTATTAAAAGAATGCAGCATATCATAAGACTATTTCATGTATAATATCAATAGAGAAAATTTTCAACAATACTTAGCTTAAAACACTAAGTATTTTCATGCAAGCTACCCTTCAAACAGAACTCCCAATAATTGTTCCCCAATCTTGTAAACTAAAATTAATCTAATTCCTTTTTTTCACCGATTGTGCTTTACATTCCCTTTTTATACTCTTGACAAGGAGTAAAAATATTTTTTGAGTGTTCGTTACTGTAATTCACTTCATCTAGCTAGATATGAATTCATTGAATGCTTCTTTTGCTTGAATTATTCACTTAATTTGATAAAAATTGTATTATTTGTTTTCTATTGGAATATAGATTTTCATTCGTTAAGTTTGCGATCTCTGTATTTTAGATATACTTTGTTGTTGATATTTTCCCTAAGAGTTTTCAAGCTTTTATCACTTATGAAAATAAAAAATAAGTATTTTTGCAAATAGTTTTTATTAGCAATTGATTACAAAGTTATTTTAAAGTACAAAGTGCTACCATGAATGTTAAATAATAATCATGTAAAATAATCATTTAAAATAGTCATAATTTGGGGCCCGGGAGATAGCATGGAGGTAAGGCGTTTGCCTTTCATGCAAAAGGTCATCAGTTCCAATCCCGGTGCCCCATATGGTCCCCCGTGCCTGCAAGGAGCAATTTATGAGCATGGAGCCAGGAGTAACCCCTGAGCACTGGCGGGTGTGACCCAAAAACCAAAAAAAAAAAAATAGTCATAATTGTAGTATAGCACCAAACTATATTCAAATTTATACAAATTTTAGCCCCTTTTAGCGTAAGTATTTTATCAATATTATATAGTATATTTCTATGGCTTTAATCTTAGATATTGTTGGTTGCCCATTCCGTCAATTTTCTCTGACCTTAGGACTTTATATATACAGTATTTTAATAAGTTTTAATGCTTTCTCTTTCCCTCTCATCCTTTTCCCTTTTAGAAACTTTGGTTTATAATATTGTTACTGAAGGCATATATGCATATCTCTTTATCTTTCTTCAGCACCCAGTTCTTGTCTAGAGTAATCAGTTCCAACTATCATTGACATAAAAGGCCCTTTTCTTCCTCTTTGTGGCAAGCTTCCTCCCATGGATTGGTCCTCCTGGACCTCATCTCTATTATCTTTGGATACTAATACCATAGCATCCTTTATTTTTCTTGATATCCCACAAATGAATGTGATAATTCCTTGCCTATTCCTCTTCCTCTGACTCATGTCACTCAGCATAACACTCTCTTAATTATATGATAGACTGATTTATGCAATATAATTTTAATCTAAGATAATTTTTATTATATCATTGATTTAAGCAATTTAATTTTTAGCTATGATAACTGCCCACATGTGAGAATTCAATTTCTATTATAAAAGATTAGATATTTATATTTTAGAAACAATTATTGAGTGATAAATTTGATTTTTCCAATTATATCATTTTTAATTTTTTACTCAGTACAATTTATTTATTTAAAAGCCTAAGAGTCATAAGACATAATAATAAATTTATTAAAAATACTGGACAGTAAAAAATATAGGACCGTGAATTTGAATAACTTAATGCTAAACTGGGTTCATTATTCAAGTTTTTAAGAAGTCATGCTTGATGGAAAGAATGTTATTCTTGGGACCATCGAGATGGCGCTTAGAGGTAAGGGCTAGCCAAGGAAAGACTGTGGTTCGATCCCCAGGTGTCCCATATGGTCCCCCCAAAGCCAGGGGTAACCCCTGAGCATCAAACGAGTGTGCCCTGAAAAACCAAAAAAAAAAAAAAAAAAAAAAAGGAAGAATGTTATTCTTAGAAGCAGTTTTAGTTGATCATTTTTATTAAGTTTACTCAGAAGGAAAACATTTTTTATGTCACCAAAAAGTACTTTAAACATAGTTAATGTTGAAATATCTTCTTTGTTGTGTTTTTGTTTCTTTGTTTATTTTGTACTTTCTTTTTCTTTTTGTAGCTCTATAAAAATCATTTTAGTGATTCTATCCTAATAAATTCTCTGCAATGCCTGCTTTTGTTAAACTCACTGATTTTACATAGATTAAATTAAAATAAGCTTTATTACATCCTTCAAAATAGGACGGTCACATTTGCAAATAGGAATGAGAAATCCAATTTACCTATTCATTTAGATAAATAATATCTCTATTATATCCAATATTATAATATTCTATACTGTACTGAACATATAATCAAATTTATCCAAAATTTGTCTAAAATTCAAATTTAACTTGCAATTTTTTTAAATAATAACTTTTATTTAAGCTTTGTGATTACAAACGTTTTCGTAATTAAGTTTTAGTCATCAAATGTATATAACTCCAGCGGTGTAGCATTCTGCCACCAATGTTCCCCATTTCTCTCCTCACCCAACCCAAACCTGTCTTCTGGACAGGTATTCTATTTCTCTCTCTCTCTCACTCTCTCTCATTGTCATAGTAGTGTGAGTATAGTTATTTTTTTAACTGTGCTCACCACTTTGTGTGCTAAGATTCAAATCATGGGCTCATACTTCCAGATTGTATCTATATTGTCTCTGGGTATTATACTGTCTCTTTTTATTTTTAAAATAGCTGAGTGAGACAACTCTGTGTCTATCTCTCTTTTTCTGACTTATTTAACTTATAATAATCTTTCTGTCCATTCTTGTATAGACAAATTTTATGACTTCATTTTTCCTAACAGCTGTGAAGTATTCCATTGTGTAGATGTATCACAGTTATTATCTAGATATATGCACCAAAGTTTAACTTGCAGTTTTGTACTTTTCTTGCTAATCTTAAACAAAAAAATTTTTCCTATTCTATCATCTTACATTATATTTAGATTTTGTCTAAATGTATACATTTAAATAAATAAAAATAATAGTTTATATGGTTTCAGGACCAGTAAAAATGTTAAACATTTTTGATATACAGAATAAGAAGCTTCAAATATAGTTTAGGAAAGATAAGTGTTGGAACTGAGACTTTGTTGAATTTTTCTTTTTGTTTTGTTTATGAACTTATCTTTTTTGGACATGTTGCAAAATGTCATCTTATTTATATGTATTGTATTTGTGTCAGTTGTAAAACATGCTGCCAATATTCTCAAAGGGTCATTACACAATGCTATACATTGCCCACTTATTTTGAATGTGATGTATCGCTTTCTACTTAGTCATTTATCTTTAACTGAAACCAGTTAATTCTCACTACTGATTTTCCCCATTAGAAAAGAAATATCTACTTTTCAGAGGTTTCAAAATGACCCATCTTTTACAGAGCACTGTTTTCTTGCTTTTAAAGTATGGTTTATTTAAACTTTCACCTTGCAATATTAAAGTTTTATCTATATGAACAAATTAGCCAAAGTAAAATTAATCCTATGCTTTTCTTTTTAAAAGTTTTTATATTTACTCAAAGAAAATGCATTCCCTAATTGACATAATTCATCATAATACATCTGTTTCAAGATGACAGCAAAGTTATTAAAAATGAAAGAAAATAGAAAGAAAAACTAGGGGCCTCGGAGATAGCACGGAGGTAAGGTGTTTGTTTTTCATGCAAAAGGTCATCGGTTCGAATCCCGGTGCCCCATATGGTCCCCCGTGCCTGCAGGGAGCAATTTCTGAGCAAGGAGCCAGGAGTAACCCCTGAGCACTGCCGGGTGTGACCCAAAAACAAAAACAAAAACAAACAAAAAAAAAACCCAGAAAAACAAAAAACAAAAAAAAAAAGAAAGAAAAACTTAAAAATTGCAAGTATATTTCTGCAAATTTTTGTATCTCCAATGAACTCATTAAAACAATAGCAGAAGGTTTAGTAAGCTCATTTTTTAAATAATAGATAAAATACAGTAAAAATGTGTGTGTGCAAAATATAAAGAAATAGAAAAGAAAAGCCTCTGGCCTAAATAGAGGGAAACATTACCCTTGAATTATATTGGCATAAGACCAATTTTGGGCTCCAGGCATATTAGGTTGTGCAAACCCTGAGTCATTCTCTGTGGTACAATTTATCCTTATTGCATTCATTCATATTATTTATATTTTAAGTGAACAGAAACCATTTATTATAACTGAAACAGGCTATATTTTGATTGTTCCCAAAGCTTATTGTGAAAATCTCTAGAGCACTTGGGATTAATGCAAGTGTTGCTAATTTGGCATGGATTTTTAACCCAGATGGATTTTTAAGCCAAGGTGGAAGCGTTGGCAAGGGAAAGTGGTTGGCTCTGTCTTAACCATTTGTATACTGTAAAGTTATGTTTGAAATTTGTATCTCAGTTTCATAAGAACACTGATTTTTTTATTGTTCATCACTTAAACTAGTGAAGTGTGGAATGTGTGTGATCAATCACAGAACATTGAAAAGTGTGCACTTTTCTAGTGCACTCAGGTCAATATTTGAAACACAGTGTGTGAGAGACAGCACAGGGTTAAGGTGCTTGTATTGGCCAACATAGATCCTGGACCACATATGGGCCTTTGGGCACCTCTCAAAATGATTCCCTGAGCACAAACCAGGAGTCAGTCTTGGACACAGCGACGTGTGACCAAAACCAAGCCAAACAAGCCAAAACAACAATGTCACATGCCAGCTGAGTCTGGCAGCACTGAGAGGGGCTTCAGGGTTGTTTGATAAGAAAATGGGAGCAAGGAGTGGGTAAAGAGTGAGTGAGTACACAGAGACCAGAGACACTCAAGAGTAGTCAGAACTGAGCCAATTTATTAAGCTTCTGATTGTGTAGGAAGTTGGGTAGGTCAAGCATAACATACTTTATTAGACATAGAATAAACATGTGTCAATATAATAGACAGTCATATAAAAATTGTATGTATTTTTAAATTATTTGTCATCAGTTTCATTTACCATAAATAGAAATAAAGAATACTTATTCTTACCTCTTGAATATGATTCTTGCTAGTCAACTATTAATCAACAAAATACAAGCCCATTGTCTATAAATATTATACCAAGAAACTATTGTAAAAAGAGAGCAGATACAATTAAAAAATCAAACATTCTCATAGCCTACACATTACTAAGTAACTAACTAAAATATTGTTGCTGATTCTACATGCTTGGGAAAATATTTGTAGATATATTTGAGAAATATACTTGAGAAAATATACTTGAGAAAATATACTTGAGAAAAATAAAGATGCTTCTAGCAGCTTAGGATAAATATAGTCTGTTCCAGGTATTTTAGTTTTAATGCAAGGGGTAAAGGCACACAGTTTTCTCATCTATTCGACATTGTTAGTTCTAATTACACATTAATGTTTAATAACTCATTGTTGCTATTCTGCCAAGTGCTAACCTAGGGCCCAACTGGCTTTTTCTCAGCAGTGTCTGCTAAGACCACAATCCCTTTTCCACTGCAGCAGTCCTGCTGGTAATCAGCCATTATGCCTGGGTACAATGACAGAACAACAACAACAACAACAACAACAACAAAATTCCCCTATTCCACAACTATGACTCAACAGATAACTAAACTTTGAGGACAGACATAGTTTTAGGGATAATATATGGACCATGGATGGGTTGCTTACTTTTCTGGCCCTTTGATTTATTGGGAGGCTTTGTTTTGATTGGGGGTTACCCACACAGGGTCTGAAAAAAGGGATCACTCCTGGAGAATATTAAACATTTATTTTCAATTGAGAGATTTATAACCAAAGTTTTTATTTTCTAAAAATACTTATATATAAATTTATTCATGATTATGCTTTACAATACAGTATTTTGGGGGACACACCCAACTCTGCTCAGGGGTTACTTCTGGCTCTACACAGAAATCATTCCTGGCAGGCTGGAGGACAATATAGGATGCCAGGGAATGAACCCAGGTCTGTCCCAAATTGTCTGCATGCAAGGCAAACGCACTACTGCTGTGCTATTTCTCCAGGCCCTGTAATACAGATTTTGAGAAAGTACTGCACTAATACTATGAAATTCTGCTTCTAAAATAGAATCAAATGCAAAATAGCTGATTCACAAATCAACTACTTTTAGAAATTTATAACAAAATGCCAATGTCAAGAATATAAGTACATATTTTAATATCTAAGAACAAATAACTTCTTGATTAAAATTTACTATGGTAAAAATGGTAAGAATGTAAACAAGTAGTCATTTGTTTCTTTTTAAAGCAATTTATTTTTTTCCAAAAGTTTCATCTTTAAATTTTCACTCTACTCACTACTCTTTTGGGGCCTGAGAAAATTTTGCTTCTTATTCAGAATATTATTATAAAAATAGGTTTACATATAAAATTATTGACAAATATTAATTAATTTATGAAATATATCTACAACATGTTATAGAAGAACACAGTATAAAATAGCAGCCTATAATTTATAATATAGGTTTAATGAATTATAATATTACTTATATTTGTTACTTCAAAATAGTTTCTCTAGAATTATGAAAAAGCCAATAAAAGGGTCTAGTAAAGACTTCTGCACATTACTCTATAGGATGGTTAACATTATACATGTGGTAAAATTATATTTCAATTTACAATATATTCTAATCTTTGGGTTTTAAAACATGGTTGCCTGGCATATGGGAACCTATTCAGAATTTTAGCAACTTGAAAGTTTCTAGTAATAACTCTGTAGGTTTAAAACATAGAGGAGTGCCATATTGAATACCTCTGTGAATAATTTGTAGGCAGCAATTCAAAGCTTTCACAGCTTCAATATAAATTTAAAATGAATTTTGGTAAACACATTGAGGTTATGTGAAAGTTAATGCATTTTTAAAAGGATAATCCTACCTTCCTGAATAGAACATCAATTGCTTAGAAGCAGGATGAGAGATCAGTTTTAGAATTACTTCTTGATAGATTGAATATTATAGCAAATGACTATATTTTAAGTGATAAAGGGAAGGTTGTGATTTTCCTTGGGCTTACATACTACCTAAGAATCACATATTTAATACTCTTTTATTTAGATGGATATAAAAATCTAATTTGATAATGATTCTTTTGCTATTCTAGTTATAACCTGGATCCATATGATAGAAAAAATACTTTAATAGCATGTGCTATAAATATAAAGTTTTAAATTCTAACAAGAGCAGATAAGTGGAAAAGAGAAGAATATTACATATAATAATTATACATAAATATGGTAGAATACTACTCAGCTATAAGAAAAATGGGTCTTTCCCTTTGAGCAATATCGATGGTGGTAGAGATGTTCATTTGACTGAAAATCATCAGGAAAAAGACAAGTATCATATTAATTTACTTATATTTAGGAAAGAGAGAAATAAGACAATGGAACAGAAAAAATGGATAGAAATAAATCAGTAGGCTCAGTGAGTAGCACTAATACTGCCAAAGGGAGGGAGGGAATTAGTTGGGTGTTATAAGGTTAGATTGTGATAGAAGGATATAGATAGAAGGTAAAGGTGGTAGTTGTGATGTGGTGACATAATCTTGAAGAAGTTCAAAATAAATGAGGCTATATTTAAAGAAACCATTATTCCTGAAAAATTTCTAGTAGAACTGTATCACTTTCTATTTCTTCCTTAGATAGAGCTTGAGTAGTGTCATGTATTAGAAAGTATGAACATGCAAGTTAGGCATCTGAGAGGTGGGAAACTGTAGGAAACTACAGTTCCAATGAAGTACTATACTACTCATAGAACAATATGTGGTGGCCTTCTTATGGGAAACAACACCATAGTAATGAAACAACAGGGTGGGTAAAAAGATTCAGCATTAGCCATTGTATTACAGGATGGTTAGCCTCATTCACCTCCTTTTTGTTATTTATATAACTTTGACTTAATAAACATCTTAATCCATGTTCTTGATCAATAAGAAATGCTCACTTTTTAGTCATCATCTTTCCTCATCTACCACACAATTCCAAATATCAGTGCTTGTATAAATATTTTGTATAGATTTTTGTACTGGTCTTCTTAATGGCACCCCCTTATTTTATTGCATCAATCACTATTGTCACTCTAGCAGAGGCTATTATTCTGTTAATGCACACATCACAGGAAAGTGATACTTATGTATAGCTTTTTAACCTTAGAGGGCAGGAATTGATGTAGGAGTATAAAATGCATCAAAATTTATAAATTACAAATTTGAGGCCCTTTGTGGTATTATGCAGACCTATAGATAAGATTGAAAGAACATTCTGAAGTGCAAATATAGACCATTAATACAGCAACACATAGATTATATATGATGTCACCAGAATATAGTAGCAAGAAGTAGAACCAAGTTATATCAACAACTAACTAAAATATTGAATGCATAAATAAAAATAAATGAATTACAATAAACCAATAGATCTCAACCATGTACAATACTGATATTGCTTCATAAAAAGATATTTATCAACATCTCAAATTATTTTGGAGGAATTAGATAACACATGATTCTGCTCAGGGATCTCTTCAAATATTGCTCAGTGTTAATATATGCAGTACTAGGAATCAAT
The DNA here is from genome assembly GCA_004027635.1 of Crocidura indochinensis. Classification (NCBI taxonomy): domain Eukaryota; kingdom Metazoa; phylum Chordata; class Mammalia; order Eulipotyphla; family Soricidae; genus Crocidura; species Crocidura indochinensis. Next base: position 27,865 of record PVKC010007453.1, read on the forward strand.
CAAAAAGACAAATTCCTTAACTTGTGTACTTATATGTATGTATATTGCATGCATGCATGTATGTCTCTTTCAATCTGTCTAATTTGTTTCGGAGGCACACTTGATTGTTCTCAGGGCCTAACTCTAGTGCTGTGCTGTAGGTTCACTCCTAGTAGTAACCTAATAACTATATGTAGTATGGATTTATTCTGGATAAGGAATACAGGGAAGTGCCTTAGCCTATTTATTATCTTTCTAAACTCGTATTTCATTTAAAATACCATATCAGATGAATGGTAGGGTGAAGTTGGTATATACATATGTCCATAAACACCAGTGCTGGATCACTTGTATTATTAAAATATCATATAATGCACAGGAAAATTCCAAGCCAAAAATACATCTAGTCCAAAATGTCAACTCCATTCATTGCTTATAGAATCAAAGAATCCATTTTTTGAAACATATTATGGTTATTCCTCAAAACACTAGAAATTAAGTTTAGAGATAACCCAGCAATATTACTCCACTATATTACTACTATACTGCAGGGTTCCCAAAACACAATGCTGAAAAGCCCTCTGCATCCCTATGTTCATTGCAGCACTATTCACAATACTCACAATATGTAAACAACCTGTGTTCAAAAACATGTTTATAAAGAAATTTTGGTATATCCACAAAATGAAGAACTGTGAAGTTTTTTAGAAATAATAAAGTCATAACAATTCCCTATACATGGATAGATATCAAAGTATTATCTTGAGTGAAATGAGTCAGAGGGAGAGAAATAGACATAGAATGATTACACAGATTTATGGTATATAAAATGATAATAAAATCATAAAGTAATAGCATCCAGAGAAGATGGAGACAATGACCAGGAATGCCAGTTCATGGTAAGAAGCTGCTACAATAGTGCAGATAGGGCAGAGAAGCGAACACTATGACAATGATTTTTAAAAGTTATCTCTCTGGTCAAAGCTGAGTTCTGAAAGGTGATAAAGTGAAAGGTGATGTACTCCTTCAGCAACAATATTACAAACCACAGTGTCTAAAAGGAAAAAATAAAACAAAAATAGGGGGGCTTAGGGGTTTGTCAGAGGGAAAGTACAGACAATTCTGATGGAAAATGTGCACTGGTGTTGCACATTGATTAAAACTCAATTGTGAACAACTTTGGGATTATAAATAACCTTGTAAATGATTACTAAAATAAATGTCAACTGTGTCAAATTTGAGTAAATATGCAGCAGAAAAATCATAATAGATATTTGATAATAATGGAAAGTCACAATGAAAACACAGAAACAAGAAAGCTATAGAATCTCACTAGAAATCGATTAATTGGAGCAGTTTTGGTACACTAGTTAGAAATTAGAATTAATTTTTTCATAATAATAAGTAGTTTAGGTTATTGGGATTTAAAAGAATGATTTATTAGAATTGTGATACTGAGATAAAATTGTACAAAAAAGATGGGAGAGGGGGCTGGAGTGGTGATGTAGCAGGAGGGTGTTTGCCTTACATGCTGATGACATATGATGGACCGTGGTTCAATCTCGGGCATTCCATATGATCCCCCAACTCAGGAGTGATTTCTGTGTTCATAGCCATAAGTAATCCCTGAGTGTCACCAGGCGTGGCCCAAAAATTAAAAAAAAATTATGGGAGAGATTAATTTAGTAACAAGATGAAAATAATCACAAAGAAAATTCTAGAAAATGATATATTTGATATCTACTAAAGTTTAAACTTTATTGAATAGAGAAATAAGGTATAAAATAAAACAACATGTCTAGTCAATATAATAGTAAGATATATAAAGATAAAGAAAAAAATCAATAATAGGAAAGACAATAAATGAAGCAGTTCAGGAGATCTGATCAACCTTATACAACTAGAGAAATTGAAATTCCAATAAAGAAAAAAAGAGGAAAGAATGATTAAGAATGCAGTCTTTTTTCATCATAAGTTCTATCCTTGACCTGTGCAGAGACGGAGTTCTCTAGATACGGAGACCTGATTTTATCACCCAGAATGGTGCAGAAGTTTTCCATACACCACAAAAGCACCAACAAGAGAGTAGTTGAACTAGAAAGGAGTCTATAGTTAATCCCATGACTATATACTCCAAGTGTAGAAAAACTCTGTATCTCTTAGGCCAAGGGAATTCCTTTTCAAATAACTGCATTGTTTACTGTGCCTATGCAGGAAAGAAAAAAAAGACAAAAAGCACAAAATAATCTTTTTTTATTTATCTATCTAGTTTTTGTCTATTTCTTTGATTTGGTGTGGATATTGAACTTGTTGTCTCCATTTTTATTTATTTATTTTTCTTCTTTTCTCTTCTTCTGTATTGTGCTCTGTCGTGTTTTTTATTTCAAGACCATGGCTGGGGCCCGGGAGATAGCATGGAGGTAAGGC
>PVKC010007454.1:7221-29596 GCA_004027635.1 Crocidura indochinensis
CTTAAATAAAATATTTTAAAATGTTTCAGGCACTCTATCATAATTCCTTATGATACATCACATGCCTTTAACAAAGTGCCGTTTTTGTTTTTGTATGTATTTTAGTTTGATTTATTGTAGCACACACTAACTAAAGTGTCAATAGATTTTTTTTTCCTTTCAGTGAAATCACTACTTTTCTCTGGATCATTGTCCTTGCTTTTAAAGATTGTTAAAAATGGGGCGCAGAGGGGGCCGGGCGGTGGCGCTGGAGGTAAGGTGCCTGCCTTGCCTTGTGCTAACCTAGGACGGACCGCAGTTCGATCCCCCAGTTCCCCATATGGTCCCCCGTGCCTTCCAGGAGTGACTTCTGAGCGAATAGCCAGGAGTAACTCCTGAGCGTCACTGGGTGTGGCCCAAAAACCAAAAAAAAAAAAAAAAAAAATGGGACCCAGAGAGATAGCACAGCGGCGTTTGCCTTGCAAGCAGCCAATCCAGGACCAAAGGTGGTTGGCTCGAATCCCGGTGTCCCATATGATCCCCCGTGCCTGCCAGGAGCTATTTCTGAGCAGACAGTCAGGAGTATCCCCTGAGCACCGCAAGGTGTGCTCCAAAAACAAAAACGGAAAAAAAAAAAAGAAAGATTGTTAAAAGGTTTTTCTCTTTTTCTGTTTCATCTCCATATTGTAGGATTTCAAATTTTCAGCACATTTTGGTTATCAAGAGAAAATGTTTTAAAACTTTTGCTTCCTTATTATCAGAAATCAAAAGAATTTTTCCTCGAGAAGAGTGTTTACTATCCAGAATTAACAAACGATCAGTGGATTCAAAAACTGTATTTCATGGTGGATGTTACTTACTTTACATTTAAATCAGCTTAAGCATAAACTACAATGGAAAGGAAACACACTTTGGATGTTAGAAGTTATTTCATTTGAAAACAAATGATTTGTTTTTGCTCAAGATTTTGACAGAGAAACTTTGATTCATTTTCCAAGCCTGTTGAAACATCGCCAAGGAAATAATTCTGATATTGACATTACCTATTTTAAAACAGCACTTTTAAATATGAGGGAAGCTTTTCTCAAGAGGTTTCAGGATTTCAGAATCAGCAAAGCAATGTTGGCCTTTTTTGAAAAAAAAAATTGTCTGAATGCCACTGTAACGGAATTATATTTTTCTCCCCTTAATATCGGCATTGGCAACTTTGAAATGCAATTCTGGATTTAAAAAACAAAGAACTGTGGCTCAAAATTTGAACATCTTTGTGCTAATTTAGAAAGATTGGAGAAACACAAATGTGAACTTAGTTCATAGCACAAGTGGTCTGCTTTGAAAGACCTGGAGAAGGAAGATATGTTCATTTTTAACACCTGGAATAGTATTCCTGACTCATATAATCAACTAAAAATGGTAGTGTTTGCTGTTCTTTCTTTGTTCAGGTCTACATATTTATGTGAACAATCATTTTCAAGCATGAATCTTATCAAGAGGAAATTGCGAAATCGTCTCATCAATGAGAATCTGGAATCGTGCCTAAAATTAAAAACAACATACAAACCTGACTTACTCAAACTATCCAAGGAAATGCAAGGCCAATGTTCACATTAGTGTTTGTGACTTTGTCAGTCATTTTCAGGATGTAACTTTCTCTACATTGTAAGGCAGATTATATGGAATTTAACGTTATTGATAAACAATATCGTTCTAAAGTTTTTGTTTTATTAGTTGTATTATTTGTATCCTCCCGACCTATGTGGAAACTTGCATGCAAAATATTCTCAATAGAAACTTATTGAAACTAAAAACAGTGTACCATCCTATGTATTTTCGGTTTTAAAAATGTGGCTCTTTGGGCAGGAGAGATAGCATGGAGGTAAGGTATTTGCCTCTCATGCAGAAGGTCGGTGGTTCAGATCCCAGCATCCCATATGGTCCCCTGAGCCTGCCAGGAGCGATTTCTGAGCATAGAGCCAGGAGTAATCCTGAACACTGTCAAAAAAAAAAAAAAAAAAAAAAAAGATGTGGTTGCCGACAACTGGCCTAGTGTGATGACTCCAAAAGGGAAAGGTGGAGAGTTGAATGCACTATCGTGTCCAACCCAAGATTCAAGTAAAAATGTCAAGGACTAGGGGATTGGACAACTGAGTATGCGTGGAGCCTTGAGTTGGTCTTATGCCAAAATACGTCAGCGGTAAGATCTTTCTGTTTTTTAGGCCAAAGGTCTTTCTTTCCAATTTCTTCCATATTTTGCTGTGCCTACGTAAACAACAACTGGCACGCACACACACACACACACACACACACACACACACACACACGCACATCTTTTTTCTTTTAGTTTATCTCCCATCTCTAAAGAAAAAAAAAGAGAGCATACTAAGCCTTCGGCTGTGGTATTAACAACTTTATTGGTGACACAAAAATTTTCACAAATATAACAGTAATGAACTCTCCCCCCTTATGTTTTCATATCTTTAATTCTCTAGTCTCTATTTCTTAATAACTTTGCTTTCTGTCATCCTGATACCAATGTATCATGACCAATTATGTCAACTTAGTGATATATTTTCTTTAAATAAATTAAAAAAATTTTTAAAAATATCAAGATCCAGATTCATTTGTTGGTAGGACTTTAGGAAAGAGAAATGCAGAGTCAACAAAACTTCCCAGAGGGTCCTGGCACTGACCACTTTCACAGCTCTCCTCTGCCCCCAACATTAGAGACTAAAGTCCAAAAATTAAAAATAAATTAAATGAATTAAAATGAAGACAACTTGGGGCCCAAGCGGTGGTGTAGGCAGCAGGGTGTTTGCCTTGCACATGCTAACCTAGGACAGACCTTGGTTCAATCCTCCGGTGTCCCATATAGTCCCCTAAGTCAGGAGCAATTTCTGAGCACATAGTCAGGAGTAACCACAGAGTATCACCAGGTGTGCCCCCCCCAAAAAAACCCATAAAAAATAAATGACACAACTTGTAATTTCCTTCAACTCTTTTAGAGTGGGAATCAATCAAAACCTGGGGCTGCTCCCAGCGGTCCCTGCTTCCATTGGTTCTTGGTGTATTGTGCAGTGTCAGAGATATAACCCGGTTAGCCTTATGCAAGGCGAACACCTTCTTACCTTCACTATCTTGCTGGAACCTCTATCGGTTTTAAAGAGAGTTCCTGCAATATTTGACAGTAGGCATTTCTCACTGACAATGTCCCCAGGCAGCAGAGGGCGTTCTCTGTTCAGCTACAGGTGCAAAAGGACTTCACTTTCCTACATTATCAGTAGGAAATTCTGTCCTGATTCTTGGAGGCCTTGCTTTGCATTATTAATTGCATAGTCCTAATAGTAGACTCTATTGGGGAGGGAAGGCCAAAGTTGTTTTCTGAAAAAAAAAAAAAACTCCCTTTTAAATTGCTATGCATTCCATCAGCAGTTTTCAGCTTCTTGCTAGTTAGATTCCATTTATTATTGTTTTATTTATTCAATGTAGATGAGCTGTTTTACTGGGGAAACAGTTTTACCATCAAATATATTCCTCCATACTCCAAAAGTCTAGATCAGTATTCTATATTCTCTGACCAGAGAGTCTCAGACACAACTCCACCATACTGCACATGTGAGGAGCTCAGAGCATATCTAATATGAAGCAGATGCAAGTGCTAGCTCGAGAGCCACCACAGACTTTCAGAGTCATCAGGCCCAGCACTAAATCAAAAGCCTTTATTTCAATGTTCTTTATTATTCTTTCTGTAGGGGAATTATATCACATAGCTGTTGGCTCTTCCCATGTTGTCACAGACTGTCATGCATAAATGTCAACAAGAGTGTATTTCATTCATACTTTAAAATTAAATCCTTTAATCCCACAATTAGCCATAATCATGACCACATACGACTATGATTTACCATAACTAAAATAGATGGCGTGGGATTTATTGTTGGCTTACGTTTGAATAGCAAAGGCAGACTTTGAATTAAATAACTTCATGCTAACTATTTGGGACATAATTACTATTTATTTTATTTTCTGCATATCTCTAAAATAGCAAATTTCCTTTAGGAAAATCCAAAGGACAGCTATGTGTGTGTGTGTGTGTGTGTGTGTGTGTGTGTGTGTATGTGTGTGTGTGTGTGTGTATGTAAAGTATACTCTTGAAAAGCTTATGCTTTAAGAATAAAATGGATTATACATATTTTCTAAAGATTTGTTGTTATAAAAATTTGTTGTTATTTTGTGTACTGAGCATATTTTAATGATGTAGGTTAGATATTTTTTGGAAAGTGTTTGGGAATGCTCCCAAATAGTATTTGGCGGACATGGCACCACTCCTTACAGTTCGGTGCTCTGGCCAGAGGCTGCACAGCTGCTCAGTTCCTGTGCTGCAGGAACACTCAGGGTCACACCCAGAGGTGCTTTTCTTTCAGGGGTGGAGGGGCATATAGGCCAGCTCTGCCTATTTGCAGGGCCCAGTGCCTGCTCTGCTGATGGTTAAGCCACATGCCCTTGATAGTCATTATCAACTCTGAAGTATGTCAAACTGTCCACCTCTTCCTCTTCTGTCAGCACTTTCCTTAGTAAAGCCTCAGATAGTCAAGGAGTGAAGGCCCAGACCTGCATGCACAGCCTGATACCATTTGGTCTCTTGAGCATTGCTAGGCACAGTGCTAAAGGGCCCCTAGCATGATCCAAGTAATCTCACAGGCCAACCATCAAGTCTTCTGTGACCCTTGAACACCTGAGAGGCCATATAGGTATCCTAACCCCTGAAAAGAAGAATTAGTCTCCCTCTTGATCTGTGCTTGTAGAGTCCTCTCTCCTGTCCTTCCTCAGTCAAGAAGGGGACACAGAACCCAACAGAGTCCTTTGTACTCTCTGGGGGAACCTGCACTATGAGTATAGAACCCAGGATGGAACCTGACTTAGCCTCCTCCTGTGTGCTCATGGTGCCCCAGAATAGCCAGGCTGCCTTATAAAGGTCCCCATGGCTCATGCTCTGAGGTAGTGAAATGTGTCCTTTCTCTACTGTGTTCTGCTACCATGTTTTTTGACAACAGAAATTCCTATTTAAAAAGGGCCAGATAGGACAGGATTAAGGAACTTGCTTTGCAGACCGGTCATCCAGTTCTATTCTAGTATCATGTATGGCTCCTTGAGTGCAGAACCTGGCCAAGCCCTGACTTCTATAAGGGAAGGCCCCAAATGCAAAACAAATTTGAAGAGAAAATGCAACAAAAGTTGCATACTTGCCCTGGTTTTAGTCTCAGCACAGCAAAAACAAAGGATACCACCATACAAGCCTTGCAGAGTTTACTTCTGTACAGTTCCATTTGAACTGACAGGGTGTCTGTTACTGTTGCAGATGAGGAAACAGGTATGCAGATGGGAAGGGACCAATTCACAGACTCAGGTCTGCCTGATTCTGATTTGCTCTTCATGTCAATGTCACTTGGCCTATTTTCAGTTTTAGAGGAGTTCAGATGTTATGGTTGGTTACATAGGACCATTTTTGGTCAGATCAAAATGTGTAATGACACTCGGAGGAGGAATACTTGCTGTCTGACCTTCCATTAGCTGGCTGGTATCTGTTTTGGTTGCACATGATTCCCGTGTCAGGTCCTGGCTGTCAGAGACCCTGGAGATGCCTGTTTTTCCCTCCCTAATTTTTTATGCCACAAAGCTGTGAGCAGTTACAGAATTAATCTGGGTGCAAGCACAGTTCTGTCTGCATTAAAAGGAGTTTGGCTATGCATCCACTTAGCTAAAAAGGTTATGTGGTCGGAAGTTGTGGGAAAATAATTTCCATTTTAGATGTTTGACACAACAGTGTCAACATTATCTATCCTGTTTGGGTAGGGGAAAGCAAAAGTCTCAAGATGGGGAATTTGTGTGAGTTAATGAAAATGTTGTGGCTGACCCACAAAGGAACCTCTCCAGCCCAACTCAAAACAAAGATATTAACTTGGAAGTGGGAAGAAAGCCTGCAGCCGAATATCATCACTGCAACCATAGCTGGTGGTTGAAGCAGCTGAATTTGAGAAACTTAAAGAGAATTTTGTGGTCTGTGGAAACTGCAGTAGACACTGTTTCATCACCTCTCTCCTAGGAAGTTCCCATGCCATTCTCTCTCTCATCAGTGACATAATTTGGCTTGAACTCTGGGTTGTTGCTAACCTGTTTAAGACCTCTGACTCTCACAGTGCAAATTTATGCTCTGCACTACCAACTCTTCAGAGACCAGAATGATTTCACATTTTACTTGCAAAATATTTAAAATATAAATTCACCAATTGGAATTTCTATAACTAGAAACATTTAGGAAAGAACACAACTTACTCTTGGGTATATTTTCAAGGTCCCATGTATCTTTCTCTCCATAAGAAATACAAAATTAATTTCATTTCTATATTTTTGATTTGTCCATGTGAGTATAGATCCTAAGGTTAGTTATTGGACAAGTAAATTAAGATGTTGAATTATGTAGTACTGAGATCATGTCAGTGAACAATATCCCTGAAGAAATGGAACCAGACAAAAAAAAAAGCGGTAGGGCGTTTTCCTTACATGAGCTAACCTAAGACGGACCACAGTTCAATTCACGGCATCCCATATTGTCCCCAAACCAGGAGTGATTTCTGAGTTCATAGCCAGTAGTAACCCCTGAGCATCATCAGATGTGGCCCAAGCCCCCCCCCCCAGAAAAAAACCTCATGGAATTTGAATAAACTATATAGAGGTAAAGCATATTTGTCATCTGTGTCTTTAATGCCATAAACCTATGAGAATTTAGATGTAAATTTGGCCCCACCCACAATGATTTATGGATCAGGTTTAAATATATGTATATATAAGATATGATATTCAAGGAAAAATGTATGAACTTAGATGCATCTTGTGGGGTACTTTTACAGACAGAATATCCTTTTATTATGCTACCAAGAAAGGTTTCTGAATAAAGTTCTAGTGAACCCAGAATTGTAAAGTAAACTAAAATATGATGTAGATGTTGCTAGAACTTGAGAAATGTCCACATCAGTTACTCTCTGACACAGATAAAGGATGAAGTTAGGTGATGAGCTTCACATACTAAGCTGATGACTAATCAGTTGGTGGTTTTCTGGTTTTACTGACAAGTGTCTTTCTGATACCTAGCTTTACTATTTTTTCTGAAGGCATAGGTTGAATTTGATAACCTAATTTTAATTTTAGTATTATCAAATGGCATATATTTAAATAAAACAAGTGCCTTGAGAAGGCTAAAAAGTTTCAACATCAAAGTTTTGATATCCTCCTACATATTTGGTAGGAGGATATTACCTCTGCAATACATTTACAGAATTTTCATTCCTGTTTCTTGAGCTACACCCAGCTATACTCAGGGTAACTCTAATGTTCTACACTCAAGGATCACACCTAAAAACTCAGTATTCCAGTGATTAAACCTGGATTGGTTATATGAAAGGCCAGCACTCTAACCACTGTACCATTACTCCAGCCCAATCCTAGAGACATCTTAACATAAACAGATCTCTCACTCACATTGAATTTATGTATTGCTTACACATTTGTCACAATTCTTTCTTACCCTACAAATAAGAACTATTCCCATCACACTAGCTCATAAACATAAACTCTTTCTATATACTCAACTTCTAGGTATGAGTTGTAGTAATATCATAAAATACCTAATATGCTTTCAATAACTGGCTAGAAAGTGAGAAATCAAATGAATAAACTCCTTATCAAAATTAGAATATTACTAGACCTTCTATATTTAAAATTTTAATTATTCTCTAAAATTGGGAGAATATTTTTTTTTAACTGTTTGTGGGAATAGATTCTTCTTTTTTCTAAAGTGTGGGGTTCGAGTTTCCCATGCAGATCCCACAGCTCGGGGAGGCACCGTGGAGGGACCGACTCCGTTTCTCTCCGTGCGGACTGGGGTCCTGTCCCTGGCCTCAAACCCCTTGGTTGACAGAAGCGAGCTCTTCGCGACGGCAACAGTGCTTCTGAAGAAGCCCGGACGGACCGCGGCCTTAGGCGAGGATGGAGGCTGGGGACCGAGGAGGGTTCCGGAAGGCGAGAATCAGCCTGCGACTGACTTTTTTTGGTTTTACGCTCCTGGGAGGGCGACGGGCAGGACTTGTGCCCTTTAGACACTATGGTGGATGGCGGTAGGTCTTAGGCCTTTTCCTCGCTGAAAGCCAGCCAAAATACAGCGGACAAGTGTCCAAGGCAAAGCACCTACGCCTTTCTCTTTAGGGTTAGAAGAGAAGGCTGCCCGCAACTCCCGCAACCCGCCAGGGGAATAGATTATTCTTCGGACAAGCAATATCAATCTCCAAATTGGTTCAGTTTCCCCTGAAATATAGTAAATCATTGAGAATGTCAACAAGATTATCTGAGATCTACCCAGCAGTCCATAAACTCAAAGGTTATATTTCTCAATTTACTTAGAGTTGAATTTCTCTTTTGCCATATTAAATGAAAAACTTGTCAGTTTCATCAAAATTAATATTTTGGGGGAACAGTAACATATTAAACTGACAAACTGTGAGAAAATTCCTAAAATACAAATATTGAGTTTTCTTCTCAAAAATCTACAAGACTTGGGTGTATTAAAATAATATCCAGGTCTGCAATTACATCTGTGTGTCAGTTACTAATAACTTTTGAATAGTCATCATCCTTGTCCTCATTTTATTTACAGTCTACCAAAGAACATCTGACAAAATGTACCTATTTGGTGAAAATGGATTCCATTAAAGAGTAATCTTACCCAACTATTGTTTTCTTCTGCAGGAAATAATGGACAACATGCGGGGTTGTTTAATATCAAACTCCTGTTTCTAGAATTACAGTCTTAAAGTTGTTGGGACTGTTCAAGAAACAGGATGATCTAGAGCTGTTTTGGCATATGAAATACTCATCTTGTGAGCATTTAAATAAGTGAGGCAAGGAAAATTTAACCAGTTGGCATTAAGAGTTGGAAATATCCATGCAAAGGGACTTTCGTTTCTCCCCAGTTATCAAGACATGATGTTTTTTCTACATGTTAAATGATTCATATTTTTGAATTTACTGGATTTTCTAGTCCATTCTGATTCAATCTCAAAATATGATAGCTTTTCCTCTGGCTTCCCTATAAGTAACTCTGCCAAAATTTTCTTCTGGAAGAAGACTGTATAAATTGTACTACTATTTGTCTACCCACCCTGTGGAGCTTTTGGTTATGCAGAGACATGAGACATAGGTTCCTGCTTCTGTTCCATGAGGAAAACCCCTAAATCTTTCCTTCAACTATAGCAGATGAATCTCCCTTAACTCAGTAGTGATAATAAAAACTACACAGTGATTATTGAAATTGTTATGATTTCAAATAAAAATTTCCAGAGCATTTTAATGTAAAAAGAATAGTTCTATAGAATATCAGTTATACATCTCCCAAACAAGTTTATGAAATTTCTTGTCAAATTTTCTTTAAAAAGAGCTATCTAAAATACTTTTAACTATTTAGGAAAATTGCCATAGGTTTTGTTTGAAAACATTAATCAGTTTATTTGAAGTCAGAGAGGTAATATATGGGGTAAGGGGCACTTACCTTTCATGAGTTTTGCCCTACTCCCACCCCCAGTACTGCCTACGATTCCCCCAAGCATTATTGGGATTGGTCACTGATCTCTGAGTACCGCAGTTTGCGATCCAAACACCCCCCACCCACGAAATGCAAATCAAGTCTATCTATACTACTTGCAGACTGCATAAGGTCATCACATTGAAAATTATTTTAGTGTAGTTTTACATATTCCAAATATGTAATTTTGGAAATGGCTAAAATATTTTTCTTAATATCATGTGAAGAACTTTAAAAAAACAAAATACTTAAAATGGGGGAATAATTGTCTTAATACTCATATATTAAGAATTGTCTGCTTTCAATTACTTGGGGTGAGGAGAAAAAGAATTGGGTTTTAGGAAACACATATATATATTTTGGAATAAGAAAAACCTTAATTGATATTTTGAGTTCACAGATAAAACTTAGGTGTTCTTAAATAAATCACTTCATTTTCCTGATGACATAGGACTTTTTATAAGACTCACTATGAACCATGTGGAAACCCTCCCCACCAGGCTTGAGTCAGAATCTGGGAGGTTTTAAGAATGCTTTCAACATATAAAAACTCTCCTTTATAATGAATATTTGTAAGATATTTAAATAGGTACACAAATACATATCTATTTCAGTATTACTTTTATATATGAAATAAAGCATTTAATTAATTAATTCATGTTAACACATTTACTTATTTTTAATTTATATTTCTTGTTACTTTTTTCTTTGTTTTGTAGCAGGATAGACTTCAATTGTGTCACATTTCTTTATGTCACACCTTCTACATGCCATTTCTTCTTTTTTATATCAGATAATTTCTTTATTTTAACTTTTTTCTTTTTATATTCATGATATATCTTTTTTTTTTAATAAAAAAAGAACCTTTACCAGTGCAACATCCCCATCACCAATGTCCCAAGTGTCCCTCCTCCCACCCTACCCCAGTCAGTGCTCTAGACAGGCTTTCTACTTCCCTCATTTTGTTATTATGGTTCTCAGTGTAATTATTTCTCTAACTGCTCCCATCACTCTCTGTGGTCAGCTTCATGTTGTGAGTTGGACCTTCCAGTTCTCCTCTCTTTTGTCTCTGAGAATCATTGCACAAATGTCTTTTATTTTTCTCAAAACATACAGATGAATGCTATCATTCTGTGCCTATCTCTCTCCCTTTGACTTATTTCACTCAGCATAATAGATTCCATATACATCCATGTATAGAAAAATTTCATGACTTCATCTCTTCTGATGGCTGCATAATATTCCATTGTATATATGTACCACTGGTATTTTTTTTTTAGCCATTCATCTATTGAGGTGCATCTAGGCTGAATCTAGAGTATGGCTATTGTAAACAGCGCTGCAATGAATTGAGGTGTGAAGAAGGAATTTTTGTATTGTATTTTTGCGTTCCTAGGGTATATCCCTAGGAGTGGTATAGCTGGATTGTATGGGAGCTTAATTTTCAGCTTTTGGAGGAATCTCCATATTGCTTTCCATAAAGGTTGGCCTAGACAGCATTCCCACCAGCAGTGAATAAGAGTTTCTTTCTCTCCACATCCCTGCCAGCACTGCTTGTTCTCATACTTTGTGATGTGCACCATCTCTGTGGTATGAGATGGTATCTCATAGTTGTTTTGATTTGCATCTCCCTGGTGGTTAGTGATGTGGTGCATTTTTTCATGTGCCTTTTAGTCATTTGTATTTCTCTTTTTTGTCAAAGTGTCTGTTCATTTCTTCTCCAGATTTTTTGATGGTGTTAGATGTTTTTTCTTGTAAAGTTCTGTCAGTACTGTGTATATTTTGGATGTTAGCCCCTTATCTGATTTGTATTGGATGAATAGTTTCTCCCACTCTGTGGGTGGCTCTTGTATTCTGGGCACTATTTCCTTTGAGATGCAGAAACTTCACAGCTTAATATAGTCCCATATGTTTATATCTGCTTCCACTTGTTTGTAGAGTACTGTTTCCTCCTTAAAAATGCATTTAGTCTCAATGTCATGGAGTGTCTTACCTACGTGTTGTTCTATATACCTTTTGGTTTCAAGTCTGATATCAAGGTGTTTAGTCAATTTGGATTTTACCTTTGTACATGGAGATAGCTGGAGTCTAAATTCTCATTTTTGCAAGTGTCTAACCAGTTGTGCCAACACCACTTATTGAAGAGGCTTTCCATTTAGAATTTTTTTTGCTCCTTTATAAAACATTAGGTGACTGTATGTCTGGGGAACATTCTTCGAGTACTCAAGCCTATTCCACTGATCTGAGGGTCTGTCTTTATTCCAATACCATGCTTTTTGATAACTATTGCTTTGTAGTACAGTTTAAAGTAGGGAAAAGTTATGCCTCCATTTCCTTTTCCCAAGGATTGCTTTAGCTATTCGTGGGTGTTTATTGTTCCAAATGAATGTCAGAAGTGTTTGGTCCACTCCTTTGAAGAATATCATGAGTATCTTTAGAGGAATTGCATTAAATCTATATGATCCATTGGGGAGTATTGCAATTTTAATGATGTTAATCCTGCCAATCCAAGAGCAGAATATGGATTTCCAGTCCCACGTGTCTTATTTGTTGAGCAGGGTTTTATAGTTTTCTTTGTATAGGTTCAAGGTATTTGAGTTTATGTGACACTAATGTGAATGGGGTTGTTTTTCTTAATGTCCATTTCTTTCCTATTGTTATTGGTATATAAAAAGGCTATTGATTTCCTTGCATTAATTTTTATAGCCTGCCACATTGCTATATGTATTTATTGTTTCTTTTTCTTTTCTTTTTTTTGGGGGGGGTTTGGGCCACACCCAGTGACGCTCAGGGGTTACTCCTGGCTATGCGCTCAGAAGTCGCCCCTGGCCTGGGGGACCATATGGGGCACGGGGGATCGAACCGCGGTTCGTCCAAGGTTAACGTGGTAAGGCAGGCACCTTACCTCCAGCGCCACCACCCAGCCCCGTATTTATTGTTTCTAAAAGCTTTTTGGTAGAGCCTTTAGGGTTTTCTAATTATAGTATGTGACTAGCAAACAGTGAGAGCATGACTCCTTCCTTTTCTATCTGGATTTTCTTCCTTTTCTATCTGGATTTCCTTACTATCTTTTTCTTGCCTAATTGCTATAGCAAGTATTTTTTAAGTATTATCTTGACTTGTGGTAGATAGCCTTGATTATATTGAGAAAGGTTCCTTTCATTCCTGTCTTGCTGAGAGTTTTTTTTAATAAAGAATGGATGTTAGGCCTTATCAAATGCTTTCTCTGCGTCTGGACAGTCTCTCCAGCAGGGTATCCTCTTTATTTTATTTTATTTTATTTTATTTTATTTTATTTTATTTTATTTTATTTTATTTTATGCCAGCATGTGGTCTATCCTGTAGAATGACCCATGTACTTTGGAGAAGAATGTGTATCCAGGTTTCTGGGAATGGAGTGTCCTATATATCTACTATGCCTCTTCCATTTTTTCTCAGATCTAGTATATTTTTATTGGGTTTCAGTCTGGTTGCACTATCAAGTGTTGACAGTGTCGTGTTAAGGTCTCCCACATTTATTGTGTTATTATTGATGTCCTCTTTCAAATTTGTCTATAACTGTATTAGATATTTTTCTGGTCTCTCATTGGTGCTATATATGTTTAGGAGTGTGATTTCTTCCTGTTGCACATATCCTTTGATTATTATGAAGTGTCCATCTTTGTCCCTTAAAACTTTTCTGAATCTAAAGTTTGTGTCGTCTGATATTAATATGGCCACCCCAGCTTTATTTAAGGGTGATGTTTGCTTGGATGATTATCCTTCAGCCTTTGATTTTGAGTCTATGTCTGTTCTGACTATTCAGGGGTGTTTCTTGGAGACAACAGAAGGTTGGATACAATTTTCTGATCCATTTAGCCACTCTGTGCTCTTAATTGGTACATTTAGTCCATTGATATTGAGGGAGATGATTATCATGGGATTTAATGTCATCATTATGTATAAATTTAGTGTGTCTCTTGGTTTGTCTTGTCTTAAAGTCGACCTTTAAGTATTTCCCTTAAGACTGATTTTGCATCTGTGAACTTAATAAGGATAGGACTCTTCTTACTGTTAAAAATGAATTCAATACAAACCCAAAATTGGCTCAATATAGAAACATGCAGCCTGAGTGAGACTGTGGTATCTACACAAGTTGCATACACACAGAGTGTGGAGCTGAGGCATATCTTCTGTCATTGGCCATCAGAATGGAAGAGGATGAAGGTGAAAGAAAGGGATACCCTTCAGCGTTCTCCCATCTCCATTCATCTACCCACACAACAGCCCCCTAATTTGTGATATATTATAAAGAGATCATCGTAATCCTGTGGTCTTACCTATAAGTTTTTTTTAATTATTTAGTAACTCTAATACAATAGCATATGTACTTTTACAAATAAATTAAGGAAATAGTTTTTGAAAGCAATTGAATATGGGTTTAGAGCAACTATTACTGAGTGTTGTGAAGGTTTTAAAATTATTTTAAGCTCGTGAGGTCTCAAACTCGGGGCCAGTGGACCATTTGCAGCCCTCCATACAACATTTTGTGGCCCTGCCCTAGAAGAATCTATTTTTGTTTTGTTTTAGTTGTTTGGGTCACACCCCCCCAATGTTCAAGGCTTACTACTGACTTTGCACTCAAGGATCACCCTGACTTTGCCTCCTGCAGCCCGCAGGTAAATTGAGTTTGAGACCCCCTGATGTAGTAGAAACAAAACATGAGTGTTTCTTAAAATCCAAATAAGACAACTTATTTTTCATTAGAGACATTTTGCATTAAATATAATTTATGTAATAATGAAGAAAAAGAAACTGCAAATTTGCAATAGATATAAGTCTTTGGAATAGAAAGTTTTATCATGAATTTGTTACCTTCACCACACACCTCAGCTATGTAAAACTTAACTTCTTTCTGATGACCAGAATAAATAAATGCTCATAATCAGAGATAAGCAAAAAGTGAAATATTACAAGTCATGAAATTCTTATGTTCTTAATTTTTTGCACTTGGTATGGAATAGCTTTTCCATCTTCAAAAACACTTCAACCTCAAAACTATGTACTATGGAAGAAATATGGCATGAATTAAATAACTCAGAAGAAGTTACAAGACACTATATCTTCCCAAGTTTTAATTTCATAGTACACTGATGCACAAACAAATTGATCCAATCCTACAAGTTCCCATTTTTTAATTGTAGGACACTTTGCCATGTGGCTGCATAGTTAGCAGACCCACTGCTTTTTTCTGCCTTCTACTTGCTTTTCCTGTAAGCAGAAGCTGGATCTAATTTCCAAATGAAATACCTCTTCACCAAAAATTTATTTTTATGAAGGAATAGCTTTACAGTATTTGCCATTTGTGTTCTTTTATTTGGCTTTTTTATTCACTTCAAAATGTGAATGGAAAATGTTTATCTGCTGGAGGGCTTCACATGCTTCTGCTTTGCTGGCTCAATAATTCTGTTGCCAAAAATGAAAGAGAGGGAGGGAGAAAAGAAAAATGAAAGAGAAAAACAGTCATCACTGAGTATGGTGTTGAAAGTCAGTATTTTAAATGCCTTAAAATTAATACAAAAATTCAAAATCTATCTCACTCTAATTTCTTTTTCTTTTTTTTTTAACATTTTTTGTTTTGTTTTATTTTCAGCCACACCAGTTTGATGCTCAGGGGTTACTCCTGGCTAAGCACTCAGAAATTGCCCCTGGCTTGGGGGGACCATATGAGACACTGGGGGATCGAACCCTGGTCCTTCTTTGGCTAGCGCTTGCAAGCCAGCACCTTACCTCTAGCGCCATTTCACCGGCCCCTCACTCTAATTTCTTGTCCCAGGCATTTGGGTACATGTAATCTTGAAACAAATAGAATAGCATAGTGCTTTGAAGTGCAGATTCTAGAATCCCAGATGTCCACTACACACATGATGTGAACATGAGTGGATCGTTTGAGTTTCATCAGCATTCTCTCAATTTTCTGAATTAGTTACATGGGAAACCATCATCAACAGTATTGTAAATTCCTAAACCTCAAGTAAAACAAACCAAAATTAAGTAAATTAGATGGACCCCATTAATGATTGACAGGGTACAATAATCCATGGCACCATATCTAGGAGTAAGAAACTTCCTTGCTCATGTTCCCTAGAAATTTATTGCTTCACAGGGTAGCCAATGGGAGGGTGCTCCTCCTTGTGCACCACGGCAAGTCTTTCCTGGCTTCTCTCTGAGCAGGTTGTTGGTAACCCTGAGTGATTCGAAACTTGAGAAACACTATCTTCCCCTTCACATGCTTTTATCATGAGGGAAAGTGCAGAGCTTCACATGCACAGTGTTTCTTCCCATGACAGATCTGGGGACTACTGCAGACATTTATTGATGCTTCCCTGATGTCACAGCTAAGGCATTTTCTTTAGTATTTTATACCTAATCAAAGTGCTTATGCTATGTCTCCCCCAGCACCCCAGTACACCGTTAACTCCCTTGTGGTCCTCTGCCAACGTGGAGCCCATAACCAGCCAAAGCCTGGTAGAACTGCCCTGAAATTCTGTTCCTAGGTAGTGCTGATGTAAAAGAATACAGAAGAACCCCATCATGGTTCAGAACAAACACCTCACATATTAACCTACAGCTTCTTTTCCTACCATTGAGTTTATCATGGCAATCTTATCTAGTACTCACTGGTTTCAGACTGATCTTGTCAAAGCACCAGGGACCTGGTGAATATTGCTAGTCCCCCATCTCAAACTTGCTAGATCAGAGTCTGCATTATCATTTGATCCCAAGTGATTTATTTGCACATTAAATTTTAAAAATCAATAGCAGTTAAATTTTAATTTTTGACCACACCTGGTGCTGCTGAGGGGTTACACATGGCTCTGCACTGAAATCGTTCCTGGCAGGTTCTGGGGACCATATGAGGTTTTGGGGATCAAACTCAGGTCAGTCTCAGGTCAGCTGCATGCAAGGCAAACATTCAACCTTCTGTGTTATTGTTCCAGCCCCAAATATTTTTTTTTATTTTTTGGTTTTTCGGACCACACCCGTTTGATGCTCAGGGGCTACTCCTGGCTAAGCGCTCAGAAATTGCCCCTGGCTTGGGGGGAACATATGAGACATTGGGGGATCTAACCCTGGTCCTTCCTTGGCTAGTGCTTGCAAGGCAGACACCTTACCTCTAGCACTACTTCACTGGCCACCAGCCCAAAATTTAACTGTTAGACTGAACTTTTTTTTTTTTTCCTTTGGTTTTTGGGCCACACCCAGTGACGCTCAGGGGTTACTCCTGGCTATTCGCTCAGAAGTCGCTCCTGGCAGGCATGGGGGACCATATGGGAACCGGGGGATCGAACCGTGGTCCGTCCTAGGCAAGGCAGCAGGCACCTTACCTCCTGCGCCACCTCCCGGCTCCCTAGACTGAACTTTTAATGGGAAAAAATAGGACAACTCAGTAGGCAATTTTCCTATTTAATTTATTATTATTCCTTAAATCGGTGGTCAAATTTACAGTTGATGGAACCACCTGGTTTGGTGTAATTTATAGTCACAATACTATGTGATTTGGTAAGAATTTATGGCACATAGCTACTATTAAACTTGGGATCCCAGTTAGTAGTCTGAGAAGTGGAGGATTTGGGTTTGTAAGTGTAATATTGAATCACTCAGTTCTAGAGTGTTTCTGACGTTGTGAGGTATAGTATCTTGAGTCATGTGTAAATTCAGAGATCTCAAACTTGTGGCCCAGGGGCCACAAATGGCCCTTCCTACAACATTCTGTGGCCTTGCCCTAGAGGAATCTTTTTTTTTTGTTTTGTTTTGTTTTAGTTGTTTGGGTCACACCCCTCAATGTTTAAGGCTTACTACTGACTTTGCACTCAAGGATCACCCCGATTTAGCCTCCTGCGGCCCACAGGTAAATTGAGTTTGAGACCCCTGGATGCAGTTTTCACTAGACTATGTCTACTGGCTCTGCCAATTCACAATTCTAGTGACAATTTCAGTTGTGAATAAAAACAAATTGTTTTCAAAAAACCTGAAGTAATATTCTTAAAGATGTCTTCCCAAGAAATTCTGTCAGGTAAATTAGACCAAAGTTCCAATTATGAATCAGTTGATATTTATTCTACAGATTCAAAAATATCCTTCTAATGCAGCTTTTAAAATTTTTTAATAAAAAGTCTACAGCTCTATCAAACTGTAGTAGATATGGATTATAACATAACTCCCTAAAGACTGACAAAAGTTGTATTTGTACTGTACACATTTTCTGCCTATTGAGGTCATTAAATTTATGGTGATGACATCAAGACAAAACATAAAAGAAACCTAGATCCTAAAGTGATTTACTGTGAATGTGATCTCTACTCCTTGGGCCTTCCACTGTTTTTCCACAAGTCTGTGGAGATGTTCAGAGGCTTTCAAGAAAGCTTCCTTGTCTGATCATGGGCGGCACCTTTCCCTTCATGAGATTACAGGTATTTGTATAGTTACTCTGAACTTGAAACTTCATATAACTCATGAGCTAAAAGTAAATATTAAAAATAAAAATTAAATTGTCAAAAGGTTAACAGTTTGGTGCTCACATTACAAGCACTTTTTTTTGTCAAAATGTGAACACTTGTTCCCTGCAACAACACCAGGAACCAGTCTTCCCAGGGACATTTCTAACACTGCTGTGGCACTTACTTGTGCCAGTTCTGATATGACATCCTGACAACGAGGAAACAACAGTGACTTGATCGAAGAGCAGGTTGTCCTATCACCTCATCTAACAGTAAGATGAAATCAGAAGACATGTTGTCCTTTGATCTGTGTAAAAACCAAAAGCACTAACTACAGACCACTGACTTTGACAACCACGACTGGGCAGAACGTATCCTGGGACCAATAAGAAAAATCCTATTCTAGGATTTGGCCTTGGACTTGTACAAAAATCAAGATCTCTAAGTACAGAGATCTGACTTTGACAACTGAGACTGAGCATAACTTCTGGAACCATAATGAAGACTCTATTCTAGGCTTCAGCCTAGGATCTGAGCAAAAAAAAAAAAACAAGACCAGTTATTACAGAAGACTGACTGCAACAATGATGGAACAGAACTTCTTGAATTGTAAAGTCTCTATCCTAGACCTTGTCATATGACCTGTGCAAATACCAAGGTCTCTAACTACAGAGGCCTGATTTTAGCATCCACAACTGAGCGGAAAGTTTCCTGGCACCACAAAAAAGATCTTAAGGTGTGGTAATGATCATGTATTGAGTCATTAGTTGTTCCCATGACAGTGTGTTTTAGGATCAGAGAAACCCTGAGAAACTCTTAAACTCTTAAGAAACTCTTAAGACAAGGGAATTCCTTTCGTTTTTGTTTTTGTTTTTTGTTTTTTGTTTTGTTTTTTTTTTGGTTTTTGGTTTTTGGGTCACACCCTGCAGTGCTCAAGGGTTACTCCTGGCTCCATGCTCAGAAATTGCTCCTGGCAGGCATGGGGGACCATATGGGGTACCGGGATTCGAACCGATGACCTTTTGCATGAAAGGCAAAACGCCTTACGTCCATGCTATCTCCCTGGCCCCGGGAATTCCTTTCCTTACTTCCCCAATACTTACTGTGCCGGTGAAAAAAAGGGGGTGGGGTGGGAGGAACACAAAACATTGCCACACCAGCACTCCGTTTTTGTAAACTCTCCTTTTTCTTCCCCTTTTTTTTTCTTTTCTTTTTCACTCTTGGGATTATTACTTGCTGATTTTTTTTTTTTTTTTTTTTTTTTTTTTTTTTTTTTTTTTTTTTTTTTTTTTTTTTTTTTTTTTTTTTTTTTTTTTTTTTTTTTTTTAACTATTTTTGTTCCGTTTTTGTTTATTGATTTGTTTTGTTTTTGTTTTTTTGTCTTCTTCAAGAAGAACCACACAACTTGAATCATCTTGCTCAGCCTCATGAATTGAGGGAGAAAATAAAAATGATCAGTGCCAGGACCAAACAGCCATATGAACATTGAGTGAAATTAGAAAATGATCAGACTTAACACCAAACCTAAAGCCAACAACAGTATTGATACCGTATCTACAACAAGCTACGCATAGAGGGGAAAAGTTACTCTAGCACTTGGGGGATGGGGGGTAAGGAGGGAATTATGGGACACATGCTGGGAAAAGGGGCGGAGAGAGGACAATACTGGTGGTGGGAATGGATCTGATTCATTGTCTCTATGTACCTTAAATATTACTGTGAAAGATTTGTTATTCACTTTTTGGTCAAAATAAAATTATTATTAAAAAAAGCAACAAAGACATATTAAAGGGTTGGGAGGTATTATAAAACCTGAGCTTTATAACTCAATGACCATTATTCACTAACTGTTTATGTACACTGAGTCTATTAATTTGACAGATACCTGGAGGGAAATATTTGCCTTTCAGTTTGGGGGGATATGGAGAGTAAAGGAGAGTAAAACTGATTAAAAACATTTAGAAAAGTGGCACCTATTTGTCCAAAAGTGAGTAAAAACAGGGTGCTGCTGAAACATCTGGGAGTGTTGATTTAATTTGAGTTCAGTAAAATCTATAGATAAGTATGCCTTTCCAGGTGAAGAGGGGAAAAGAAGACACTTAAGATTGCTTAATATCTAATTTGGAATATATTCATTTGCTCAAATAGACAAAGGATTTTATAAGAAGTAGAGTTGCTAAATAACACAAAAGTCTCCTAGGTTTGGAGGACAGAGAGATAGTAAAGCAGTAGGGCTTTGATTTGGATACAGTTAACCCTGGTTTAGTCCCAGGGACCACAAATTGTCTGTTGAGCACAGCCATATGTGGATCAAAAACCAAGAGAGAAAAGGTTTCCTAGATTTTTATTTTATTGAGCAGAGATTTTCAAGAGAATGTAGGAATAAAAGAAAATAAAAACAATTATATGCCAAAAGTATCAATTCTTGACTCTTGATCATGTAATGGCTTTTAATCAGAGAACAGAATACAGTTTGCAATAATAAATGAAAATAAGCAACTCCTAGAATATCAAAGTATAACTAAATTTGTCTTCTCTACAGCTTAAATCTTCATTCAAATTTAAGTGCTTATTTTTTTAACTAACGAGGAATAATAAATTGCCTATTAAAGCATCTAATCAAGATGTGAGCTATTTTCTTCAGTCACAAAGAGATAAATGTGCCACTTAATTTCAACACTATAAAATCATGCTCTTCGTTGTCTAATGTTCCATTAGTCTGTTTAGAACTTAAGAATTCCACACTGACTGTATAGAAAGAGGAGGTACAGTAAATGCACCCCATATACACCTCAACCCAGACCCTTGCCTGGTCTGTATAGGGAATTTAGGGGACAAAAAAAAAAGAACTTAAGAATTCAATTTGCAAACAGCTGATCTAGGGCCAAAGGTGATTGGTTCGAATCCCGGTGTCCCATATGGTCCCCCGTGCCTGCCAGGAGCTATTTCTGAGCAGACAGCCAGGAGTAACCCCTGAGCACCGCCGAGTGTGGCCCAAACCCCCCCCAAAAATAAAAAAATAAATAAAAAATAAGATTAAAATAATTTCACTTAAAAATAATAGTGCACTTGATGAAGGCATTGTCCAACAATCTGAACCACTGAGTCAGGAAATAGACAGAGTAGGTTTGCACAGAAGTACCAGAGAATCTGAACTTGTTCCACATTTATGAAATGTTTCTACAAACAAACAAAACCCTAAAAAAAAAAAACAAAGAGATAGAAATGTGCAGCTGGGATGGTAGAGGAGAAAGGATGGGCTCTTATTTTCAGCATATTATTAATTGTTGCATAAAGCTGGATAGGAGTTTGCAGCTGGAAGGGGTGTAGAGCAAAGGAAAAATAAAATTTTATTTCAAAATAAATTTATGAAATCATGCCTCAGCAAGCCGACTTGCAGCTGGGGGAGGGCAAAGGGACAGCAATATTTTTCTACTAAGTCACTTCAATAAAATATGCAAGCCCTCACTTTGACACAGCATTGGAAGGGATGTTCTTGAATCAACATCAAAGAAGACTCAGGCATTTTGTTACACACACACACACACACACACACACACACACACACACACACACACACAGCAATTTCAGGCTCTTTGGCTAACAGTTTTTTTTTTCCCTTTAAATTAGTACTTTCTAATTTATTTCTAAATCTCTGCAATTCTGTGAGATTGGAGTTAAAGAATTCTCTGACTTTGCAGAGAAGAATTTAGTCCCAGGTGGCAGCTCCTCAGTCCCTAACATTTGTCTCTCAGGATTTCTGTCCTCTAAAGACCCCTACGCATGCTGCCATTTGTTAGATTTGCCAGCTCTCCTCATGACAGAGCAGCAGTAAGGACCTATTCAGATCAGCAAGCCTTCTGGTGAGATCAGAACGTCATTCCCCGGTACCCAGCTAAAGTCATTAGCTCAAAACTGTAAAATGACTAGTGATTTCCTCTCATTGTAGCTACCAATGATCTTTTTATCTTTTGGGGGGGCCCACCCTGCCATGTGTGGGGAAAGGGTAGGCATAGACCTAACCAGGACCATAGGCTTCCACACACAAACTGTGTTTTCCATCTGTTTGAATAGATCCCTTCCCCTAAGCTGCTAGAAGGACTCTGCCCATTGTAGGCATACTTAATTTTTACCCCACTCTATTATGGTACTCTTCTCCAAACAAAACCACAAAACTCGATCTCCCTAAACCTGCTTCCCAATCAGAGGGAGAAGCAATGGAGACACCAAGCCCAATCAGATATAAGATCACCAGGTGATAAACCAGAAACAGAGGGAGTCACTCAAT
>PVKC010007455.1:6857-21616 GCA_004027635.1 Crocidura indochinensis
TTTTTTTTTGGGGGGCCACACCCAGTGACACTCAGGGGTTACTCCTGGCTATGCGCTCAGAAGTCGCTCCTGGCAGGCACGGGGGACCATATGGGAACCGGGGGATCGAACCGTGGTCCGTCCTAGGCAAGCAGCAGGCACCTTACCTCCTGCGCCACCTCCCGGCTCCCACGAATGTTTTAATTTTTCTTGTCACTTTGAGCTTAGTATTAAGTTCATTGTGGCACAAGAAATAGATTTTTGAAGATTTATTTATTAAAAAACAAACTAACAATATATAACAAATTGTTATTTTTCATTATGCTAATTTACAATTATAGAAATTGCCTGAAACTTCAATGTGTTATCAAAAGTCCAAATAAGAGACACATTGGCAATTACAGCATGTCAACAAGATTCAGAAACAAACAGATATTATGGGAATGAATTTTTAATTTTAAAAATTATTTTTTTGCTAAATTTCCTAATCAAGCAGAAATACAATGAAATTTAGAATATGTAAAGTCTAAATCCTAGATATCAATACATTTTCAAAATCATACAATATAAAGGATACCAATACCATGAGAAGAAAACAAAAACTTTAATTTTCTGAAAATGTAGGTAACTAAAAGCAAAATCCAAAAATTTCATTTAAAAGAATTTCATTTCAAGAATTTGGTATAAATAATTCTCTTCTTTGGATTCCTGTTTTCAAATCTGCTCTTAAGGCTGAATTTCAAATGTTTTAATAGCAAAAAAGGTTGTTTAGATTCTCAAATAATGTGTTTATTAAGTAAAGCTAATTCGTTTTGTAATCAGGCCATAACATTCTTTAGTTTTTGAAGATAATTCATAACATGAAGTATCTATCTATTAATATAGAGGGACTTTCATTTCTAGTACTTTTATTATAAACTATAGAATAATCAGCATTTAAAAATTCAGTATTAAATACAGCAATTTCTATATACTAGATATCACAAAGTGAAAAATCTGTAATTAGTTTTTATAGGGTGCTCATTTATTATGTTATTCTTCCACAAAACTCATGGAATAAAATATTTTGTTCAGTGCTATATGCATTTTTCTTATTAACTGAGAAATACATATTTTTGATGAGAGCAGAATTGATAATGTCACCAGTTTAAAAACCACTGAAAATGTAAACAACATATTAAAAATGACCAGGACACAATAAAAATAAATTCACATATATTCACTTCAAAATGTGTTACATACATTAGTAAACATAAAACTGGTTTGGGAAATAAAAGGAGAGTTAGAGCTTGAGAGATAATACAATGAGTAAGGCCTTGCATGAGGTTGACCCAGATTCAATCCGCATGGTTCCATTAGTACCACCAGAAATGATTCCTGAGTTTAGAGTCAGGAATAACTCCTGAGAATAGGTAGGTTTGCCTCCAAACCAAAAAATAATAAAGAGAGTTATTAGGAACAAACAAAGAAAGCATCTTAATGAGACATCTTTTAAAATTTATTTTTATGCATTTTGCTATTTTGAAAACAAAATTTTTATTTTCAACCTTCAGCATTCTTAAACATATTATAATATTATATCTGATAACTATAGATATTTAACAGGAATATATATTCTGTTAAATATTTCTTAAACATATTGAATAAAGGTATGGACTTTTAATTTTATTAGTTTATCATTTTTACTATTTTCATATATTCAGTTTTATTATAGTAAATGGAATATATTTTAAAATAAAATTGGCCTGGAAAAACACAAAATTCTTCCATAACATGTTTTTACTCTCTCTAAGAACATAGCTGTTAACAAGAAACAGGCATTCTTCCATATTTTTTACCAGAACATATTTTTTTTTATAAAATGTTTGATTATTTGATAATGTATCTAAGAGCTTAGGCGGAAGTTTCTGAATCATCTTTATTCCATCTGCTCCCGCTTCTGCCATGTTTCATAAGATCTATCAAAGATTACTTTTAACAGAAAATCATTAATATCTCACTACATGCTATTGATATTTAGATAATCCATCTTGAAAAGAAAACATTTAACTACACATATTTAAAAGGCAATTTATTTTATCTTCTAGTAATTTCCTGTGACCCTAGGAACTTTCTTTGTTTGTTCTTAAGATACTTCTGTAAAGTATTTTGTATTCTGATATAGAATTCGAAACATTACAAATTGTTGATGTTAATATAATAGATCAATTTTAGACAAGGGTTATGTTTTTTCCTACTAAATCTTTAATCCTCTTGCATAACAACTAAAGTCTGTTAGATGGAAGAAAGTGTCTACTCAAATATATTCTACTTATTACTTATAACATCATTTCGATGGGAGAAAGTCACGTTCCAGCTTGACACAGTGTTGAGAATTGTAATGCATTTATAAAGAAATATTTTCTGGGGCCGGAGAGATAACATGAAGGTAAGGCAATTGCCTTGCATACAGAAGGATGGTGGTTCGAATCCCAGTATCCCATATGGTCCCCCGAGTCTGCCAGGAGCAATTTCTGAGCATAGAACCAGAAGTGACCCCTGAGCTCTGTTGGGTGTAACCCCAGAAAAAAAAAGAAATATTTTCCATTTAAAAAAGTTGTTTCTCATTACAGACATCTGTAGATCACTGTCCAAATTGAAAAATCCACCAAAGAATTATTAGGTTCATGATAAATAAGATTGTTTGGTTTCACCTATTGGGGAATATAATTGCTTCTGAGCTAAATTAAATGGAATTAAAAAAGAATTATTAACAACTAGAAGATAATTCAAAGGTTTGGCACTCATATCTTGTTTGAGCAGGTGCCTCCTATATCTGGTACTGCACAACCACCTATCAGTTATGTTCTTGGGAGCCCATAGATTTATGAGGCATAAGCAGCATAGAATTAACTTCTGGAATACCTGACATACAGATAGATGTTCAAGACTGCTTCTTTAGGATCTAAATTTCACTAATCTTTCTGGGATATTACCATATATTGAGTAATTATTTATTACATTCTTTGGTCTATGTATTTGCTTACTAACATATTGTTGGTTAATTGTACTTCTGTCTGTAGTAGAAATTTATCTTCCTTTATCACTATCAAACCTCAAGTATTAGGCTGACCTAGTAGTAAATGAACTATGGATTGAATGAAAATTATAGAGCAAATCTATAAAAACACAGTTATGTATTGGTTACATAGACAGCTTTCAAATTTTTAGACATGTTATTTATTTAATCAAAATTATTGAACATATTTTATATATTTAAAGTATAAAATTATATTTTACATCTTGAATTTAACAACCTGAATGTTAAATACTGTAGAAAATCAATTGAAGTGACATTTTTACATCATAGGGTCCGTTAGATTTATACAAAATGTATCTAGATTTATGGCATGTTCTTATTGATTTGATTACAATTGAGTGTTAATTATAAAATTGTAAAATTAATTAAACACTTCAAATAAAATGTAATTGTCCTTTGCAGTTTGACTTGATTGTCATCCAGATTTAACCAAACTACAAGATTAGAGGAAAGTCTTGGAATCAGAGTAATAATACAGGGGTTATGATGCTTTTCTTGCTTGAACCTAACCTTAACCTTGTTTTAATCCCTGAGCACTTTTAGGAGTGATATGAGCACAAAGTTGGGAGTAAACCTTGAGCAGTACTGGCTGTGATCTACCAAAGCAATAAAAACATTAAATAAATGAATTCCCAAAGCTAACACATATATAATCATGGCAAATTCAGGTTTGTTAAATTTTCCCCTCAAAATCAGTAAATTTTAATTTAAATTAAAATTTAAAGTCATTAAAAACAACTATATCCATAGCTATATTTATTATTAGAAAATAATATATTTAAAAGCAGGAAAGGAAAGTATATAGGTCAGGGATTAACAAAAACCAATAAAATAAACCTTTGATCACAACCCTTCTATGATGTCATATACAGGTTATCTCTACTGAACTACAGTGTAACATAAACTATTCAAGAAAATTCTCTTGAATTCAATTTTTAATTTTTTTTAACAACTCAACTGTTGATAGTTGAGTTTTAGTCTTATAATGTTACAACATCCATCCCTTCTCCACTGTTCATTTCCTACCATCAATTTCCCCAGTTACCATCACATCACCCAAACCACCTTATCCCCCAGGCTGCCTCTATGGCAGATAGTTTTCTTTCCTATTCATGTTTTATGACAAAGCACAATTGTTCTTTCTTTATTCCTCCTCCTCCTTCTCATCATCATCATCGTTCTACTTTCATCTTTTTTTCTTCCTTCTCTTCGTCCTCCTTTTAATATTTCCTCTTCTGATTCATTTTTTCATCCTTCTTTACTTTGAAAAAAGTTTCTTCTTTTTTTTTAATTTTTTTTATTTAAACAACTTGATTACATATATGATTGTGTTTGGGTTTCAGTCATGTAAAGAACACCACCCATCACCAGTACAACATTCCCATCTCCAATGTCCCAAATCTCCCTCCTCCCCACCCAACCCCCGCCTGTACTCTAGACAGGCATTCCATTTCCCTCATACATTCTCATTATTAGGATAGTTCAAGACTTAGTTATTTCTCTAACTAAACTCATCCCTGTATGTGGTGAGCTTCATGAGGTGAACTGTAACTTCCAGCTCTTTTCTCTTTTGTATCTGAAAGTTATTGCAAGAATGTCTTTCATTTTTCTTAAAATCCATAGATGAGCAAGACCATTCTGTGTCTTTCTCTCTCTGACTTATTTCACTCAGCATGGTAGATTCCATGTACATCCATGTATAGGATAATTTCATTACTTCATCTCTCCTGACAGCTGCATAATATTCCATTGTGTATATGTACCACAGTTCCTTTAGTCATTCATCTGTTGAAGGGTATCTTGGCTGTTTCCAGAGTCTTGCTATGGTAAATAGTGCTGCGATGAATATAGGTGTAAGGAAATGATTTTTGTATTGTATTTTTGTGTCCCTAGGGTATATTCCTAGGAGTGGTATAGCTGGGTCGTATGGAAGCTCAATTTTCAGTTTTTGGAGGAATCTCCATATTGCTTTCCATAAAGGTTGGACTAGATGGCATTCCCACCAGCAGTGGATAAGAGTTCCTTTCTCTCCACATCCCTGCCAACACTGTTTGTTCTCATTCTTTGTGATGCGTGCCAATCTCTGTGCTGTGAGGTGGTACCTCATAGTTGTTTTGATTTATATCTCCCTGATGATTAGTGTTGTGGAACATTTTTTCATGTGTCTTTTAGCCATTTGTATTTCTTCTTTGTCAAAGTTTCTGTCCATTTCTTCTCCCCATTTTTTGATGGGATTAGATGTTTTTTTTCTTGTAAAGTTCTGTCAGTGCCTTGTATATTTTGGAGATTAGCCCCTTATCTGATGAGTATTGGGTAAATAGTTTCTCCCACTCAGTGGGTGACTCTTGTAACGTAGGTGCTATTTCTTTTGAGGTAAAGAGTTTTCTCTCAGGCCTCTCCCTCTCTTTCTCTCATCTGATCTCATTTTTTCTTCCAGTTACTGTTGTTTGTAATAGTGCTACTGAAGGATTATTATGAATATCACTTTTATTTCCTTTCAATTCACAATTCTTATCCAGGCTGGTAGTTTCCAACTACTACGTTTTATAGTGGTTCATTCTGTCTTGATTGCACATACCACCAATCTATTCCCTTTTATATTATTTTCATACTGTTTTTTTTAATGTCCTGAATATGAATTGATCATTTTATGTCTGCAGAGCATTTAATAATTTACTTGCAACTTTTTTAATAAATTAAATATTTCATTGAAATCCCACAAGATTCAAAGTTACAAAGTTCATGATTCACTTTTAGTAGTACAATGCCCAACACCCAACCTTTCATGAGTGCATATTTCCCAACACCAGTGTCCCTATTTTCTTTCCCATCCTACATCCTGCCTGGCCCTAAGGCAGGAATTTTTCTTTTCACTCTTACTCTTTTCCTTTTTAGACACTGTAGTTTGTAGTGTGATTACTGAAGTGATATAATGCATCACTCCAGTTTCAACAATCATTATTATAGTGTTTCTATCTCTGCTCTAACTACAACTCCCTTCTTGTGCTTCTTGTGACACAATTTCTTCCATGTATTGGTCCTCTTGACACTCTTCATTATTTTCTTTGAATATTATTGCCATAATTTGGGGGGGGGGGATTTGACCACAACTGGCAGCACTCAGGGATTACTTCTGGATCTGCACTGACAAGTTTCTACTGGCAGGTTCTGGGGACCACATAGTATTGAACCCAGTAGGCCACATGCAAGACAAATGTCTACAAGCTGTTCTATCACCTGGGTCCCTATCTCTTTTTCTAATATCCGGAATATATGTGTAATCATTCTATGCCTATTCCTCCCCATCTGATTTATTGTTCTGGCAAAATACTTTTCCATATCCATCATGTGTAAACAATTTTATAAATTCATTTCTCATATTTTCTGCATAGTAGTCTACTAGGTAAATACACCATGATTTTTCTACCCGCTCATATTCTCATGTATTTGGGTTGTTTCCAGATACTGGCTACTATAAATAGTATTATAATGATAATAAGAGTGCATATGAATTTCCTGCCTTATATTTTGGGGCCCCTAGGATATATTCTCATTGTGGTATTACTGGAAACTTAATTCTACTTTTTGAAGAATATCCATAATGTCCAAAGGCTCTATCAGTGAATGAGAAACTCTTTTTCCCACCATCCACATCAGCACTGGTTCTCGTTCCCATTTCTGTGGAGTGAAATGACATCTCATTGTTTTGATTTGCATTTCCTTGATGATTAAAGGTGGGGAGCATTTTTTTCATGTACCTTTTTATCATTTGTCTTCTTCTTGGAAGAAGTTTTTGTTCATCTCTTTCTCTGTTTTATGATGAGGTCAGATGTCTCATTTTTCTTGTTAAGATCTACCAGTCCCTTATTTATCTTAGAGATTTACCCCTATTAGATGGGAGTTTTTGGTGAATAGTTTATTGCATTTCTTGGGCAGTCTTTGTATCTAGGACATCATTTCTTTTGGGGTGTAGAAGCCTCTTAGTTTAATGTAGTTCCTTGTATTTATCTTTGCTTCAATTTACTTGTTCAGTGTTTTTTATTTAACATTGAAAATACATTTAGCATCAATGTCATGGAGTGTACTGATTACAAATTTTTCTTCAAGTATTTCTTTTTGGGGGGTGGTCAAAGCCGGCAGTGCTCAGGGATTATTCCTCTCACTCTAAACTCAGAAATCACTCCTGGCAGGCTCAGGAGACCATATGGGATGCCAGGATTTAAACAACCGTCTTTTTGCATGAAAGGCAAATGCCCTACATACTTGCTTATCTCTGGCCCTCCAAGTAATTTATACTTTCAGGTCTTTATACTATTTTGATAACATTTATATCAAAAATTTATTATAGCTTTTGATTTGACTTTTATTACAAGCAACTTTCAATCAAGTACTAATAAATATAAATATGATGGCTAAACAAACAATATTTTCTAAATATATTTTCTAATATATTTAGTATTTTTCCAGAGGTTTTTATACTTTAAATTTAACAGGCAATGATTCTCCTACATAGAATCCGAAGCAGCAAATATACTCATATACCATTTGGGTATGGATTTATTATTCCGTGTTTTCAGTAATTAGCATTTTAGCCTTCTCTAAAGTAATACAACAATTAAATATTCATAGTCCTATTTATGAATATTTTTCCATCTTTCAATAAACATCAAAAGGAAAAAATTAGAGTGTTTAAAAATTGACTTATTGGACCAGAGTGATAGTAGAGTGGATAGGACATTTGCCTTACACATCAACCTTGGACAGGACTGGGCTTGATTCTGGGTATCCCATAGTCTGATTATATAGCCAGTAGTAATCCCTGAGCACCACCAAGTGTGGCCTTAAAATAAACAACAAACAAAAATTGACTTATTGTGGGGCCAAAGAAATAGCATGAAGGTAAGGTATTTGCCTTGCATGCAGAAGAATGATGGTTCAAATCCCAGCATCCCATATGGTCCCCGAGCCTGCCAGGAGCGATTTCTTGTAGAGCCAGGAGTAACCCCTGAGTGCTTGCGGGTGTGATCCAAAAACCAAAAAAAAAAAAAAAAAAAGACTTATTGCTCACTACTACTCATTACTACTACTGTTATAATAATGTGATATAGGGCAATGAATTTTATGATTATCATACATTATTTTATATATCTATTTTAATTTATTATAACATAAATTAATAAACTATTATAAACATTTGCTATATATGTTATTTATCTTTATTTTATTTTATTTGGGTTTTTGGTCTGCATCTGGCAATGCTTAGGTCTTACTCCTGGATATGTACTCAGAGATCATTCCTAGTTGAACCCCATTAGGTGTCAACAGGATTTAAATTTCCAGTCAATCACATGCAAAACAAGAGACCATTTGGCTGAATTGTCTCTTCAGGCCCCATATGCTAGCTACATACTTTACAAAATTGTTGTTTAGGAAAGACTTATACTTTTAAATCAAATTATATTGACATAATAATAGCAAATATATAAGATAATATTTTATTATTTTTCAAAGACATTTTTACATCTGAAATAGAAGATTACTTTAACTTGCATTTAGATAATACATTTAATAATTAAACTGTGTATGAAATTAAACTATTTAATTAAAATAATGTTATATCAGTTAAATAAATAAATTTTAAAATAAAACTTAAGATTGCGACCTTGTAATACTTCTGTATTCAGTCATCAAAATATGAATGTTTTTCTCTACATGTATAAGTTTGCTATACAGTAATACTCACTGCTTTTATTACATAATTAGCAGTGTTTAATTCTAGTTATTTGGCTATTTTTATAACATTCAAGTTTTCTGCTTTATATAAATAATTTAAAATAAATGTTTTGTATTGAGTTTCTTAATATAACATGTTACTCACATATAGTCTCCCATAGTCAAGGTACATCCCTTTAAAAGGAAAAATATACAACCTTTTATTCACAGTTTACCTCTGCTTACATATTCTTACTAACGCCTATTTGAGCAAGACACATTTAGCCAACTCAGTCTTACATGACAGTAGACTACAAATAGTAAACCTAATCAGAAGATTTAGAATTTAACTTTATTTTTTCTTTTTTTTTGGGGGGGGGGTGTTCACACTCGGCAGTGCTCAGGGGTTACTCCTGGCTCCATGCTCAGAAATTGCTCCTGGCAGGCACGGGGGACCATATGGGGCACCGGGATTCGAACCGATGACCTTTTGCATGAAAGGCAAACGCCTTACCTCCATGCTATCTCCCAGGCCCCAACTTTACTTTTTCTAATGCTCTATTTTTTTCTTATGTCAGTTTCAGCATCACCTATAATTTGGGAGTATGAGCCTTACTTGCATTTAATTTACATATACATTTTTAATCATTGTATTTTATGTGACAATTAAAATTTTATGATAAATAACTTGATTTTAACCACCAATACATATTGATCACTTTTTGTATTTGGTTCTTTTCTGAGGCTCTGTTGTTTATATCATAATCTAGACATATTTTTCAAATAATAAAAAATAATTAAATCATTACACATTTGTTTATAGCTATAATGGTGATTAAATGTAAGGACAAATAAAGTCTATTCATTACTTCTGTTCCAAATATTTAATTAATTTCTTATTATGCTCTAACATATTTTGTTATACTTTGATTAATATTATCTGAATAATTCCTATTAATTACATGAAGAAACAAAATGACTTTATTGTATGATCCATTTATAGTAACAAATTTCACTGGATCAAGGATATTGATGAAAAGAGAACTGCATTTTCCTCAGTTTTTATAACAGCTTCCTTATAAGATCAAAGCAATAGTACAGAAGTTAGAACATTTGCCTTGAATGCTATTGACCCTTGTTTGACCCTGATATCTCATATGGTGCCCCAAGCCCACCAGCAGAGATTCCTGACCACAAAGGCATGAATAAACCCTGAACAATTTTGGGTTTGGCTCCAAAAATAAAGTAAAGCTGTTTACATATAATGTTATTGTTTTCATTATTGAAAGGATTTTACTCAGACCAAGTACTAGTTTTATATCTGTAAAGGCATAATTTTATTTCATAAGCAAATAACTTTTTTTTTTGGTTTTTGGGTCACACCCGGCAGTGCTCAGGCGTTACTCCTGGCTCCATGCTCAGAAATTGCTCCTAGCAGGCACGGGGGACCATATGGGGCACAGGGATTCGAACCGATGACCATTTGCATGAAAAGCAAACGCCTTACCTCTATGCTATCTCCCAGGCCCCAGCAAATAACTTTATATAATGTTGTAAAAGAAATTATATAGTGTCATCAGGTTATTTGACATAAGATGTGCATCATTTAATCAATAGTGATCTATATAAATTGTTGCAGATTTATAGTTTTCCTGAAAATTAATAGATTAGTATATCTACATGGTGAGTTATGCAGAGCAATGTAGACCAGCACAAATAACTCTTTTAAGTAGAGGAATTTCTTTAACATGATCCGACTTTCAATATATTCTAATAATGCACAGTCATTCCAAGGTCACCAATCAAGAAATATATGAAGGACTATGCCTGCACAGTGGGGCCCGACTGAGATATTGTGAGTGCTGCCTGTGTGTCTGTCTCCTCTTGCCTGAACCTCTTGGGAGTGGGTCGAAAAGAGGCTCCAGAAAACTCGCTCTCCCAGAGGCTCATTCAAGGGAGCGAACACCAAGGAACTGCTTCATAAAGTGAAAACTGGCTATAAGGAATACTTTGCAGAAGTCAGGTTCCCTATTTGTGACATCAGGCTAGGAAAACCTACGAAACTACACCTGCCCAGTAGGGCCCGACCGTGAGATGTTGTGAGTGCTGCATGTGTGTGTCTGTCTCCTGTCCTGTTGACTGAACCTCTTAGGAGTGGGCCGAAAAAGGCTCCAGCAGAGCAAGGTCACGTATGGGGCCATGCGATCTTTCTAAGTAAAGAACGCAATTGCAACAAAAAGAAAAAGATCACACTAAGAGCTGTGCTGGATTACTGAAGCCCAACATTTCTCCCCAGACTGTCTTCTCTGCTGCATGCTGGGGCTTTCGATTTGATTCTGTGTGAGGCTCCATCCACGGAGGACACCCCTTCTTTGGAGGCAAGTCAAACCACCCATAAAGGGCGGAGCCAGAAGAGCGTGTCTGAGCACATCATTTAGTCAATGAATACCACCACAACACATAGAAAAACCCACAATATAAGTGTGACAATGGGGAAACAACTCAGGCCAACATCAGACATAGAGAATGAAGATGACAATTCTGATGACCAGAAAATGACCAACCAACTAATCAATATCTCAGATAGGAGTTTAGACAAGAAATATGGAAGATGCTCAAAGAACTCAAAGAAACCATGGATCGAATTGAAAGAATACTAACAAGAACCAAGAAAATATGAAGACAGAAATTACAAAACTCCAAATGGAAATAACAGGTCAAATAACAGGCCTGACTCAGTAAACAAATTGGATAAGCTCTAGACCAGGGTAACAGAAGCTGAGAATAGAATTGGTGCTGTGGAAGATGAGATAAATAACAATTTCATAAAGTGGGAGAGATTGGAAAAAAAACTTAAAGCAAATGAATAGACAATAGAAAAAATAGTCAAAGAATGGGAACAGATGAAAATAGAAGTTTATGATAAGCTCAACAGAAACAACTTATGAGTCATTGGAGTCCCAGAAGCCCAGGAAGAAAATTTCCAGGAAGATTCAATGGTAAATAACATCATTAAAGAGGAACTGCCAAGCTAAAGATTAAAGATCAAATCCTGCATGCCCAAAAAGTACCAACCAAAAGAGACCCCAGAAAAATACCCCAAGACACATCCTAGTCACAATGATGAATCCCACAGATAGAGACAGAATTCTGAAAACAGCAAGATCAAAAGGGAAATTACATTCAAGGGAGCATCCTTGATATTTCCAGCAGACCTGTCACCAGAAACACTCAAGGCCAGAAAGCAGTGGGGGGATATAGTGACAAAACTCAAGGAAATGAATGCTTCAACTATAATACTGTACCCAGCAAAACTCACTTTCTGGTTTAACAGAAGAATAAATGATTTCACAGAAAAAGAACAGCTCAGAAACTTTACAGATGCAAAACCAGTCTTAAGAGAAAAACTGAAAGACCTAATTTAAGACAAGACTGACCAAAAGACACACCAAATTTTGATATAAAGATGGCAGTAAATCCCAGGACGATTTTTTCCTCTCAATTTCAATGGACTAAATACACCAGTTAAGAGACACAGAGTGGCTAAATGGATCAAAAAACTCAATCCAACCTTCTGCTGTCTACAAGAAACACAACTTGAATAGTCAGAACAAACATAGACTCAAAATAAAAGGCTGGAGGAAAATTATCCAAGCAAACATCACCCATAAAAAATTTGTAGTGGACATACTAATACTAATATCAGATAATGCAAAATTTGTACTCAGGAAGGTTGTAAGGGACAAAGATGGACATTTTATATTAATCAAGGGGTATGTAGAGCAGGAAGAAATCACTCTCCTAAAAATATATGCACCGAATGAGGGTCCAGCAAAAAATTTAATACAATTGTTGACAAATCTGAAAAATAATATCAATAACAACACAATAATTGTGGGGGAAATCAACACGGCTTTGTCAACATTGGATAGGTAAACCAGACTGAAACCCAACAAGAACATACTAGACGACCTGAGAAGAGAAATGGAAGAAAGAGGCCTAGTGGATATATATAGGACACTCCATCCCCAGAAACCTGAATACACATTCTTCTCAATGTACATGGGACATTTCCAGGACAAATTACATGCTGGCACATAGAACATACCTCCATAATATCAAGAGTATAGAAATCTTGCAGGCTACCTTTGTTGACCACAAGGCTCTGAAATTATATGTGAATTCCAAAGGGACACAGAAGAAAAATTTTAACACCTGGAAATTAAACAGACTCATACTTTATAACCAGTGGGTCCGAGATTAAATCAAGAAGAAATCAAAACTTTCCTGGAAACAAATGATAATAAAGACACACCCTATCAGAACTTATGGAATACAGCAAAATCAGTACTGAGAGGAAAATTCATAGCTTTGCAAGCACACATCCAGAAGGAAGAAGGGGCTTACCTGAATAGCTTAATGATGCAGCTCATAGAACTAGAAAGTGCTCAACAAAAGGATCCAAAAATAGGGAGACAGAAGGAAATAACAAAGCTGAGAACAGAAATCAACAAAGTGGAAACCCAAAAAAACAATCCGAAAGATCAATGAAATCAGAAGTTGGTTCTTTGAAAAAATAAACAAGATTGATAGATCACTGGCAAAACTAACAACGAAATAGAGAGAGATAAATGATAACTCATATTAAGAATGAAAAAAAGATCACTTCTGATATGGCAGAGATTCAAACGGTAATCAGAAACTACTTTGAGAAACTCTATGACACAAAAAATGAGAACCTGGAAGAAATTGATAAATTCTTGGAGCCTTATAATCTTCCACAGTTGAATGAAGAGGATGCAGCATATCTAAACACCCCATCACTATTTATGAAGTTAAAATGATAATCAAATGTCTGCCCCCCCAAAAAGCCCAGGCTCAGATGGATTCACAAATGAATTCTTTAAAACTTTCCAAGAGGAACTACTACCAATCCTGGTAAGACTCTTTCATGAAATGGAAAAAATGGAAACACTTCCAAATAGCTTTTATGAAGCCAACATCACTGTGATACCTAAACCAGACAGAGATGCTATGAAAAAAGAAAATTATAGACCAATATTGATGATGAATGTGGTTACAAAGATCTGTAGTTCCACCCCTGGGTACAGGTAACTACCTGAGCCCCACCCATTCCTGGATGGGGCCTTGCAATGGATATTGTGTTTACTTTACCTGCAAGACCCCACCCAGTTCCTGGGAGGGGTCTGGGGAAGGTGATATAAGGTCTTGGTCTAGAACAGTGGTCGGCAACCTTTTTTTTTCAACTGAGCCAAATCTTTCCAAAACCAGGATTAAAAGTTATTTTGAGAGCCACATTTTTTTGCTTTTTTTGTTGTTGTTTTTGCTGTTTGTTTGTTTGTTTTTGGCAGCACTCAGGGCTTACTCCTGACTCTATGCTCAGAAATAGCTCCTGGCAGGCTCAGGGGACCATATGGGATGCTGGAATTCAAACCACTGACCTTCTGCATAAGAGGAAAATGCCTTACCTCCATGCTATCTCTCAGCACCAAGAGCCACATTTTAAAACATAGGATGGTACACTGTTTTTAGTTTCAATAAGTTTTTATTGAGAATTTTCTGCATGCAAGTATCCACATAGGTTGGGAGGATACAAATAACACAACTAATAAAACAAAACCTTTAAAATCATATTATTTATTGATAATGTTAAATTCCATAAAATTAGCCTTACAATGTAGAGAAAATTATATCCTGACAATGACAAAGTCACAAACACTAATGTGAATATTGGCCTTGCATTTCCTTGGATAGTTTGAGTAAGTCAGGTATGTATGTTGTTGTTTTTAATTTTAGGCACGATTCCAGGTTCTTATCGATGACACGATTTCTCAATTTACTCTTGATAAGATTCATGCTTGAAAATGATTGTTTGCATAAATATGTAGACCCGAACAAGGGAAAGAACAGCAAACGCTAGTTTTTTTAGTTGATTATATGAGTCAGGAATACTATTCCAGGTGTTAAA
>PVKC010007456.1:0-10873 GCA_004027635.1 Crocidura indochinensis
TTCATTTCCCAGTTGATTATGCCTGCTAATCTGATCTAATGTTTGTATCCACAAATAACATTGAATAAGTAACTGCATGCCATAGACTCTTGCTACAGTGCTCATTCATTGAATATGTTATTGCAATTTATTTTCAATTCAAACTAGTTTACTATTATATCATAATGCCCATGATTTCAGTTTGCTTTCAGGAAAGGAACCTGAGTGCTCAAGACCCTTAAGATGATACTTTATGGTGTAAACTCCTTTTACAATGCTCATTACCATATTACTTTGTATTATAGACTTGAAAATTATAATTTTTTTAAGAATGCTCTATGCACAGTCTAACCCAGGAAGCCTTTCTTCAGAAAAGTTTACCCTCACAATGATTATTTGTCTAGGAAATGGAAAATCTTTCCATGTGACTTGCTGGCTATATATATTTTTAAGCAGTCTGACCTGTTCCACCTGGGTCAATTTTTCAACTTTATCCCATGAATTGATCTTCATTGTCTATCTATGTGTGTGTGTCTGCCTAATGTCCACTGTAATGTACATAGTCTGTTTATATTCCATATATTCCTTTCCCATGTTATATATAACCTTTTCTCCCCACCTCTTTCTTACCACTTTAAAAATCTTTTTTTTATTCTTTACTTTCAAATCCCTGATCAGTTATTTCTCCCTCTTTATTCCCCTTTATGCTAAGTTCTTAACTCCTCAGGAACAAGAAAGTTCCCCTTATCCCAACCAGAGTGGTGTCCAGAATAGGTTCATCTGACACCTCACCTTGATGACTTGGAAACAGCAACAACTTGTTTTCAGGGCAGGTTTATCTGTATCACCACCTAACAGTGAGAGGAAACCAGGAGACACTTGATGACACCCTAACTTTGACATAGGATCTGTACAAAAACTAAGATCTCTAATTATAGAAACCTGACTATAACAATTGTGATTCAGAAATTTTACTGGGATCATGAAGAAAGACTTTGGAGTTAGATGACTTAGTATGCCCAGAGTCTATAGTTAATCTTATGGGAAGGATGTTTCATAGGTAGGGGCTTCCTGTTTTAGGCCGAAGATTTTACCTTTCTATTTTCCCCCCAAATTTTTTGCTGCACGTATGCAAAAAAACTGCCACCCCTTTTTTCCTTCTTTTTTTGTCTTCTTTTTATTTTTTATCTTTTAGAAAGGGGATCCCACCTTTTTCATAGAACCTTGGGAAGCAAATTACTTGTTTTACCTTAGATCTTTGCATTTTAGTATAAAATTAAGAATGAAAAAAAAAAAAAGGATGGATCCAGGGACCAAGTGGTTTCAAATGCATTGGTGGAGCTAAAAAAAAAAAAAGAAATGGGGGACAAAACTAAATATCCAAGCCAAAGGCAACAACAATAGAATCAAGAGACCTAAACTTTAACATTCTAAACTTAAATGGTCCTGTTATGTTGGCAGGCCTGGGGGCAAAGTGTTGTGGTACAGGATGTACGCTGGGAACATTTGTGAAAGGAGATGGACACTAGTGGTGGGAATGACCCTGATTTCTTGTATAGCTGAAATTCAACTATGAAGGGTTTTATAGATCACAATGATTTCAATACAATAAAATAATTATATTGTACAGAGTGGAATAAGACAGTGGAGCAATACATTTCTCTTGAAAGATGAAGATACACACTTAAATGCTGGATAGTATTTATGGTTAACTTATACTGGTTGGGATATTAATATCTATATCTATGGATATGATTTTTTTTTGTTTTTTGGACCACACTTGGTGATGCTCAGGAGTTACTCCTGCCTATGCACTTAGAAATTGCTCCTGGGTTGGGGGACCATATGGGATGCTAGGGGATCATACCACGGTTCGTCCTAGGTTAGCACCGGAAAGGCAGACACTGTATTGCTTGTGCCACCACTTCGGCCCCTGAATTATTTAAACATGCAATTGAATATAGAAGATAATTTTAAAATGTATCATTCCATAAAATGCAGTTTACTATGAAAAAAATGTAGTTTACTATGCTGAAACCCTATGTAAAACAGTGTCTAAATAAAAATTTAAAATAAAATATTACCTCTATTTTCATGTACACTAAAAAATTTTGTGCAAACAAAAGAAAATTTAAAAATTTATAAAAAAAACTTTTGGCCATTGTATTTTAATAAATTTAGTTTTCTTTAATCAAAGGTTAAAAAATGTTGATGTATAAAATTTGAAAAATAATATATCCCACATGATCAAAAAGAATAAGGGCATATAATTTAAATTATATTATTATAAACTTGTATTGTAAAGGAATTAAGCTATCACTAATTTAAAGTAAACTGTGACAAGTAAGCATATAATAATCATTAAAGCAACTACTAAAAAGTGTAAAAGATAATATCGTCAATGTAATAAGAAACAGACTGTGGTATTAAAACATAGTCAGCCTCTTTCTCCCCCAATTTCCCAAAATTTCCCTGAACCAGAAACAGATGTTCAGGAACAAAAACAGAAGGGAAAAATAAAAAAAATTAGAACAACACTGTAGACTTAGACCTAATCATCTTGATGAGTACATTAAATGAGACACTCAATAATTTAAGGAAAAATATTTCTGTCCTGGTTACAGAGGAAAGATGCAACTATATGCTGTTTGGTAACAGTCATTGGCACCACATCAGGTCTTCTGAGCACTGCCAGAAGTGATTATTGAGCACAGAACCAGGAGAAAGCCCCGAGCACTGCTGGCTGTGGCCCACCCCAATGAGTTAATTTGTCTATATGAGTGTTAGCTAAAATATACTTAAGGACATGAAGTATAATCTCCACCAGTGAGAGTAAGTTATAGAGGGAAAACTATCCTGACACAACTATACTTATATATATATTATTTATATATAGAAAATATTTATCCTCTTTTGGAACTGGAATGTATCATGCTGACTAAATCGGCCAGAAAGAGGTGACATACACAGAACAGTATCTCTTTTATATGGGATATAAGAAGCATAGTATTGAGAATAATAGTCAAAGACTATTTAAAATCATAAAATTTATAGAACTAGATACAAACTTATAATCTTAGGTTTATAGTACTAGATTTACCCAAAGAGGAGAGTAAATGGCAGTGGGGGACAGGGAAGCATAGAGAGCCTGAGACAGTAGTTGAGGTAAGTGAACTCTTTGGGACTGTAGAGTTGGAGGTTTTTAATGCATGAAATTCTGTCATTAATAGTCATGGGGCTTCAAATGAAATAATTTGGGGGCCACATTCAGTGGCACTCAGGCACTGGGTCTACACTTAGAAATCACTACTGGCTGTGCTTAGGGACCATATGGGATGCTGGGAATGGAACTCAGATGGGCCACATGCCAGGCAAATGCACTACCCACTGTGCTATCCCTCTGACCCAGAAAAAAAAATTATCTTGAGAAAAACATTCTGATATTATGTATCTATTTTTCTACTCACTTTTTCAATTGATTTCTTCATTTGGGGTTCCTCAAACTTTTAAAACAGGGGCCCAGTTCATTATCCCTCAGACCATGGGAGGGCCAGACTGCAGTTAAAAAAAAAAAAAGAACAATAGTGGTAGTTTTAAGACCCCTGCTGGAGCAGAGAGGAGGAGTAGAGAGACAGAGTGAAGGAGGGAAGTCGGAAAGTGTACATTCCACATATGTGAACTGTGGCCCAGGACGACTTGGCTGCTAAGCAGGACAAGCAGCAGTGCAAAACACCTTGGTAGCCAAATAAATGTCCCCAGTGGTCCACATGTTCCTGTCCTACAGGCTATATTTTGAGGACCCCTGATTTAGATCATACTATTTAAATTATATTAGTTAAAAGAAGTTTGTGTCATGATTTCACTTTTACCTCGACAGTGTTTAAAAGGCAACATAATATGTTCAATTTTACATGCTGCCACTTTAAAATATTCATTAATTTACAAAAGTCATAGGAGAAAAAAAAGATGCAGCAAATCAAATAAGTATGAACTTAAGTAAACAGTTG
This sequence comes from Crocidura indochinensis, assembly GCA_004027635.1. Taxonomy (NCBI): domain Eukaryota; kingdom Metazoa; phylum Chordata; class Mammalia; order Eulipotyphla; family Soricidae; genus Crocidura; species Crocidura indochinensis. The sequence goes on from PVKC010007456.1 coordinate 3,987, forward strand.
CCAAACAAATAAAGCAAAACTTAAGAAAAGTTAATTTGAAATGAACATTTTACAATGAGAGTTAACAATATAATATGCCTCTTACTAATAACCATTTTAAAATTAGGGAAGATCTGTAAAGGTATAGAAAATTTGAATATTAATGATTATCTTGACATAATTATTATTTTCAGTTTTTGACTAGATCTTATAACAGTACAAGTCCCTTATTTTCAAGTATTTCTGAACTCTCAGTGATAAACATTGCAATATCACAAAATTTTTAGTTCGTTAAGGTGCCTACTTTCATCAACTTTATTCAGGTTTTTTGTTTTGTTTTGTTTTGGGGTCACACCCAGAGGTGCTCAGGGGTTACTCCTGGCTCTGTGCTCAGAAGTCACTCTCTTGGCAGGCTCAGGGGATTATATGGGATGCTGGGAATTGAATCGGGGTCCGTCCTATATGCAAGACAAATGCACTACTGCTGTGCTATCGCTCTGGCCCTGTGATTCAGGTTTGATTCTTGGTACCACACGACTTTCCAAACATCACTAAGCATAGTGACTCCCAGCACTGTAGTGCCTGAAGAGCACTGTGTCTTAGACTCTAGCTCTGAAACTCTGACCAGTTTGATTGATTATCATTGGGAGTGACCCCTGGTTTCCTGAGCACAGATTAGAAAGTCTCCAACAGAAAATACATTTTAAAGGCTTAGTTTAGAACAGAAAATGCTACAACAAAATGGAAAATTAATCAAAATTTGAAAAGGAAACAGCATATTTCTTAAAGATCATGTTTGAAAAAAGTTGGAAAATATTTTCAACTGAATGATAATGAAAACATCAAAATGTGTGAAAAATGTGTGAAAGAAATTTTAGTAATAGCTTAAATGAACACATACTCATGTTAGAAATGAAAAACAAGCTAAAATCAATCTTGAAGCTTCTACTACCAGTACATTTAAAAGAAGAAATTAAAAACAAAGTAGAGAAAATAATAAGATGTTAAAAATAGTAAAAAAAAAAAAAAAGATACAAAAAAACAGTGAAAAGAAAAATAACAAACCAAAAAAAAAAAATTTACTTTTTGAAGAGACTAATAAAATTAATAAGTGTTTAGAAAGACTAATTTTTAAAAGTGAATAAAAACATATAAGTAAAATTGATACAGGTTTGGGGCAAAAACGATATCGCAGTGGATAGGGTATTTGTCTTGTGTGTGTCCAATTCCTAGATGATCCTCTGTGTCTGCCAGGAATGATCCCTGAGCATAGAGGTAGGAGTAACCTCTGAGTATCAATGATACATCCCCCAAGTAACAAAGAAACAGGGGAGGAAATAGATTAATAGATCTTAAAAGTGTCAAGGGGCCCGGGAGATAGCATGGAGGTAAGGTATTTGCCTTTCATGCAAAAGGTCATCGGTTCGAATCCCGGTGCCCCATATGGTCCCCCATGCCTGCCAGGAGCAATTTCTGAGCATGGAGCCAGGAGTGACTCCTGAGCACTGCCGGGTGTGACCCAAAAACCAAAAAAAAAAAGTGTCAAAAGAATGACAACAGGATATTACATACAAACTCATGATGCAAAATATGACATGAAACTGACAGATTCCTCTGAAGTAGAATTTTCCACAAAAAGTTGCCATGGCAAGTAGCTTCATTGGTGAATTCTATCAAATATTTGCGCAAAACCATAAAGATTCTATTAAAAAATCTTTCCAAAAACGAACAAGAAGCCAATAAGTCCTAATGGTAAGTTGGATCTAGCATTGCTCCAGTGGGCAGCATCACAGCCTCAGCTCCTTGCATTGAGTCATCAGGCCAACTTGACCAAGCATCACTGGGAGGGTCCCCAAGGGCTCCTGAGCACTGTTTTCTACATTCTCAAATTAAAATTATTTATAATTTAATTTTAATTTCTAATTATAATGGTTAATAGTAACTGTAATTTTCCCCAATAGCAGAATCTAGGAGAAATTTTCAGTCTTCATCTCATATGGTACAGAAAAAGCAATCATTTTAGAGAAATATTACTAAATAAATAAAAGAACTAGAGAGGGAAAAAATTCACCTCCTTATGCTGTCTCTGAAAACCTGTGGCTGTATTAGCTGTTATGTTTTATTCCTCAGATTGAAAGCATAGTGAGGATTTATGATGTATTTCAATCCATATTGTTCTGGAGGTTCTAGCCAGTTAATTGAAATAGGAATAGAGACAAGCAGCTGGCAGAGCAGAGCAAAAAATAAAAACTATTTGTTCATGAGCAAAACCTTAATTTTATTTTGGTAGAAAATGCCTAGGAAACTACATGAAAAGGCAAACAAGTTAGTTTAGAACATTGTCAGTTTTAATGTGCAAATTTAATATACAAGTATTTTAAGCGTATTAGCAAACCATAATTAGAAGAATATTTTCTCCTCCCTTTCTAGTGGAGTTTTGGCCATTGTTGCCATATCCAGAGTTCACACATAGTTGTACTGATTGAGCACACTTAGTAGTTGTGTGTGCAAAGACCACACATTTGCGACACTGCTGATTATAATGATAGTCACAAATATCAATATGAAGTGTGGTATCAGGGACTGGCCCTATGCTCTCTAAAAGGCAGGAGCTCTGCCACGAGGCCACATCTCTATGTCTTTAAAAAATGAAATATTTGGGAAAACTCATTTCTTTTACAATGGAAGCAAACATAAAATATGTAGACATAAATTCAGTGAAAAGGGTTTGTAAATCCTTCTTACTGAGAACTAAAAATATTTGCAGAAAGGAACATAGAGAAACTTAAATAAATAAAAACTTATAATAAATAAAAAGTGAAATATTCACTTTCAAGACTTTCCAAGCAGATCCATACAGTTAGCCCAATTCAAGTAAAATATCAAAAGTATCTTGTTAGTAGAGATGAGTTTTTGAATGGAAGATATATATGTATGGGATAATGAAGAATCCTAACAAAGAATAAATGAATCAAAATTGCAAGATTTATACTACCCAAAATTTGTTAACTCTTTTTTTTTGGGGGGGGGTCACACCCGGTAGTGCTCAGGGGTTACTCCTGACTCCATGCTCAGAAATTGCTCCTGGCAGGCACGGGGGACCATATGGGGCACCGGGATTCGAACCGATGACCTTTTGCATGAAAGGCAAACGCCTTACCTCCATGCTATCTCCCGGTCCCCTATACTACCCAAATTTTATGGTCTACTATAAAGCTATAGTGCAGTTGTTGGCAGGGCAGATAATTAGATCAATGGACCTGAATAGAGAAACCAGAATTAACTGTTTATTGTTAAATGGACAGTTTTTCCTCATCTTCTATTCAAAGTTGCAATGGACTTTGCAAATCTTCAAATGCAATCACAATATATTCCTTATTCTCTTAAATTTTACCTTCTTAAGTTTCTTAAGGTCATTGGTTCAGCAGTGAATATATTATGGTAAAGGACAAGTTAGTGTTTCTGAATATGAGATTACTATAAATGAATCAAAATCAACTAGATGTTGATTTACTTCTCAGAAAAAAAAGAATTTGGGAGTGGTAAAAGTTTAAGAAGCCCTGAGTTAAATAAAAAACCAATCTTGTGACCTCTTGATCCAAAAAGATCTGGCAAGTGATGCTTGTCAAAATTCTAACGTTAGGTTTCAAATTTGCATCTTGTGTCCCCTCTCTGTGGGGACACTTGATCTCTACACCCACATCCTCAATTGCTTAAGGAACCATATACTGCCCGAATGCTTAGCAAGAGTACTTACTAACCCTGCCCCACACCATCTATCTTTCCTCTCTTCAAGAATTCAATTAGGTTTTCATGCATAGATGTAGAACCTTCCTGCCTATTAGAGAATAAGAAGCCATGAAACCCAAATCCCCCAGTCAATAGCCAATGCTAAGTTCCATATATGTGAGAACACCTTGAACTTTCCAACCCAGTATATCCTCCAGTTGAAACAAATTTCATGAGTGACTCCTGTATAAACCAGCAAAGGAAATGCTTACATAAGCCAGAGACTAGTAACAACTCATGAATCATAATTTTAAGCACTGAGCTTTTGAGGTATAAGATGGTTAAATAAAAGAGAAATGACTTACTGAAGGTTTGTAACTGCATAAGAAAACTTAAAAAATTGGGATGGGAACCAGGTGGCAGATGGTGATAGAAAGAAATTGGGGACTTCTAAAAATTACAAGAATTTTGTCTTCAAAACAACCTGATATGTGTGTGGCTCAGATAATGGTCTCCCTCAAAATTCCAGATGTATTATTGTGAGCATCAATAAAAACCAATCAAATTAATAGGAAAGTAAAAAAATTTAAACAAATATTAGAGGAAACACCACCATCTTTATACACCTAGTTCTTCCACTTTATTTTATTTATTTTTTTTTACTTTTCAAATGATTCCTGAACTTTGGATAGCTCTAATAAAAATAACCATTTTGTTTCTGGAGAACATTTAATACTCTTATAATAACACATCTAACATATATTTTCTTTGTTTCCTCATCTTGAAACTTTAAAAAGTTTAGACGTTGTGAAACTGCAAAGTTATTTATGATTGGGTTTCAACACCCTTCACCATTGTTCATTTCCCTCCAACAATGCCTCCCTGCTCCCATTCACCTCCAACTCACCAGTCTGCTTCTATGAGAGGTGACTTTTTTCTACTTTAGTTTTGCATTGTGGTTTGCAGTATTGTTGCTGAAAGAAACTAATACCTAATGTTTTCCCAGCTTTCAGTATCTTCTCCTCCTGAGTGAGTAGAAGCTCAAGCATAGGTAACTTTAGCATAATCATAATGACTATAATCGCTTCCTTCTTTCTGATCTATCTTCCACCAGTCTCCTTGGGTGGCTTCCTATTTAATGCCAGTTCTCATGTTCTTGATTTCTATTGTTTTTGGGTAATTGATATTCCAATATTAGGTTCCCTCTTGAAACTCTTGAAGTGTTTCATATTTTTGCTTGCTTCCTTTTGTTTAAGATCGCTCCTTAGTCTGATATCGCACAAATCTATTTCATTTTCTGCTTTCCAGTTTATTCTTCTATGACCCCCTTATTATTTTCTCACTAAATAAATACCTCTAAGTAAATTTACTAGATCAATTTAGTTCTTCTTTTTCTGTTCCAATATTTATTTTCAAGCTAATATATTAATTCTATGACTTAACTGATTATTTCTTTATGGAAGTTTAAATCTACATCTTCACATTATGCTTTCATTTTGGAATTCTAGTCTTATTATTTCAATTACTTTCAGACTTGCATGTCTGCCTAATTGAATCTATAGTCATTAATATTTAAATATGAGCATTCCAAGGATATCACCAGAGCCAGGACAATGCCTGGCAAATGATGGACCAAGAGGCATGTGAAATAAGGTGATTTACTGGGATTGTGAGTAGTAATACTTAGGTCATTGCAGAGATAATGTTTATTGAGTTTATAAATGGAGAAAGTAGAGAATGTGGAGAAGAAGGAATGAATAAGGAAAATTATATGCTACATTGAACATGTTGAGTTTGAAATCATAACTATATAGTAAATAAGTTTCCTAAAGCACAGTTTGACCATGGAAAACCTTCCATAGTTCCTCAACGTTGATCAAATCTATACCAAACACACCATTCTGAGAGTTTAAGATCCTCTAAAATCTGGCCTACTTTGGAACTACTTAGTTTTCCAAAATGATCTCACATCCTTCCTATTACCAAACATCTGCTTTTCATCTCCTGGGCATGCGTCAGATAGTCCCACCTACCAAGCCACACCTTTCATCAGGAATGCAGCCCTTCTCCAACTGACCAATCAAAACCCTATTCATGATTCAATACTCAATTTAAATGGCATCTTATATAATTTGAATTGTTCTTCCAATTACCTCAGACTGAAAAACTTGTACCTCTGAGGACATATCAATCTTGTTATATGTACTGATCACATAACATTCCTTCTTATTTGTGCTGTAGCTATTCACATATATGTTTTATTACACCTGTGAGAATTAAAGCTTTAAGAGGGTAGAGATTATGTTTCATTTATATTTTCAGTTTCTCCATGTACAAGCCCATCATGTGACATATAATAAATGCTTAATAAATAATCATACAATGAAAGAATAGAATAGAGATAAATGAATAATTGAAAGCAAGACAGAATGAATGGATGAAGTAGTTGAGAATAACTATTCTCCAGTTGCTTTTACATACATCCCCTCCAGCAAGTCTTTAATAACTATACCGAATGTGCCAACACTGAATGAAGCATGTGTTCAAGAGAAATTATGAGGCCAAGAAATCAGCTTGTCTGAATGACTATCAAAGTTTGGGCTAATTGATCCATGGCTTGGAATTTGTGGCGATTGGTCCCAGGTATAACTCCTGTGCCAATTAGTAGAATAGACGGTAAAAATAGAAGCCAAGTGAAATGTTTATACTTCTCTAGGCACACTATATATAAATTATTAATGCTTCCTGATACCACATTTTCCCTGAATAGATTTAAATGTGAATACATTGGTGGGAGCAGAAAATACATTTATATTTTCATTGCTCCAACATAATTTATAAAACTAACATTTATCATATATTTCTGATTATGAAATGAATATATGTTCATTGCAGAAAATTTGAAAAGTGCAGAGAAACCAAAAATGAAATGAAAACAACTCCTAAGTTCTCTTACATTATATAAATCTGCTAATACATTAGAATTTATTCTTTAAGAATTTTCTTTCAAAATAGTGCCTAGGATACAAGAGTCACCCACCGAGTGGGAGAAGCTATTCACTCAACACCCATCAGATAAAGGATTAATATCCAAAATATACAGGGCACTGACGGAACTATACAAGAAAAAAACATCTAATCCCATCAAAAAATGGGGAAAAGAAATGAACAGACACTTC
>PVKC010007457.1:0-7500 GCA_004027635.1 Crocidura indochinensis
CCCGTGCTTGCCAGCAGCAATTTCTCAGCATGGAGCCCCCCCCCCCAAAAAAAGAAAGAAATCTAGAGTATCTTCCTAAGTGATCCCTTAAAGGAAGTATACTACTTTAACCAAGTGACTTCTAAGTGTATTAGAAAGCAAAACAACAAAGAAAGCATCTCTGAGCCACACAGAAATTTAGCCAACAGTGTAAGAGATGGGAGGAGACAGTCTCTTTATTTTATCTAAGCAGAAAGCAAACTACTCAAGGACATGTATAATTCTTAATTTAGTCTTCTTTCTCCCTCCTCCTCCCTCTGTCTTCTTCCCCCACTCTGCTAACATACACACACATAGACACACACACGCATGCATACACACACACACACAAACACACACACACACCCGTGCACATAAGAATACTAGATACCCTTCCCTCATTTCTATTTTAAAGTACTTTTCTGTGTACTCTCAAAATAGGAACTTCCAAATAAAATCATCAGCCTTAAAACAATGTTTGAAGTAATTAGGTTACAAATCTGGAGGCTTTTAATGTGGCTGCAATTCTATAACTATCTGGGCATTCCATGTATGGCCCTATTAAATGTACCAGGCACCGATGTTGCTGGCTGTCAAGAAGCAAAATGAAAAATAGTTTTAATAGCTGCTCTTTGACCTGTTTTATATTTTATGTCAATTATAACAGCACACAACCATGCATAATTATGAAGCATAGATGCATTAAAATGTATACATAATTTGTGTTCTTATGGCAACCCATTGCATTAGACTCTAGAAAACAAACCTATTGTTATAAGTCATTTGCACATTAATATATTAGTATTAAACATCGAAGACAGATTTGTCCATCCATCTGTTTTTGAATCATTGTAAGTAAATATATCTTTTAGGAGGGGTGGACAAACTCCCAACATAAATGTTCTGTAGGTGCCATCTGCAACATATATTATAATACAGAGTTTAGCACCATCGTGCATAGCAGCTCCAGCAAAGACAGTGCCATGTGATTGTCATTTGAATGTCATTTTTTAAAAAATGATCTGGTATATGGACAGAAGGAGAATTTTTTTTTCTTGCACTGCCATAAAAAATTCCTTCATTTGACTATCCTGTGGTTTTTGGATTTCTTTCTTAAAAGCTTATAGTCTTCCAAGGATAAGAAAAACATAATTACTTTAATGCTGGGTAAATGAACCAAAAAGTAGATTTTATTTATAGCTAAATCATTAAAATACAAGTAAAATTTGCTTTTTAAAATATCTGATGAACACTACTGTGACCCTGAAAGGCTGTTCACCAAACCAGAAAATAACCTTTTTATTCTACAAAAGACACAGGATTTAAAAAAAAAATTTTTTTTTATTTAAAGCATTGCGATTTACAAAGTTGTGCAAAGTTGAGTCTTAGACATACACCATTTCAGCACCAATCCTACCACGAGTGTTCCCAGAATCCTTCCTATACTACCACCACCTCACCCCAGCCTACCATGGTGGCAAGTACTACTTTTAGTTTGGTTGTTTGGTTTTTAAGTTTGGGTCTTATGACACTATTGTTGTTGACTCCGTGGCTTGAATATTTAGTTCTGTACTTTAATACCACCTGAGTCTGCTTGGCTCGTGCCCTAGCTATTTTACATCTATCTTTCTCCTCTCCTCTTCAACTTAATGTCTTTCTCCTCACTGCAATTTGTGGCCAAACGTGTTCTAGATAATCCTACTTAAACCATTGCATTCCTTCATGCATTTATTATAAATACCACATTTGAGTGATATCACCCAGTATGTATCCTCTGGTTTATTTCAGTTAACACCATACATTCCAGTTCGATTTTGTTCCATAGAATTGCATGATTGCATCATTCCTTACAATTACATAGTATTCCATTATATATTGGTGCCACATTATCCCTGAGGCAGGATTAAAGCACTTGCCTTTCAGATCCTTGTGGATCCTGATTCAATCTCTGGCAACACATATAGTACCCCAGAAACACTTTAGCATTTACCAGTATAAGTACCTTGCAACAGCATTATCTCTCCAGTACCAGAATACTATTTTTCCTAGGTCAAACCTAATTGACTTATTATTGATTTACAATGAAATTTCAGTAATACTCTTCCCACCTTTGTATGTGCATCCACCACCAAAGTTCCAGTGTCATATTATTACAAAAGAAACTTCCAATCCTTTTCACCCCTCCATCTCTCTTTTTCCCCTAGTAATCAATATATTTTTCAGTCTTTTTCAGTGTGTGTGTGTGTGTGTGTGTGTGTGTGTGTGTGTGTGTGTGTGTGTGCTTCTTTTCAGGGTGTTTGGCTATTTATATTCCACATACAAGTGAAACCTTCCAAAAGGTGATTTTCATTTCCTGCCCTCTTAACATAAACCATTTCAGCTGCCATTATATTGTTGCTAAAGACACATCTAACCATTTTACTACTGAGCAATGTATCATAAGTTCTTTATCGAAGAGCAGATGACTCTTCAAAGTTCTACTGAATTCACCATAAGTGAGTTCATTGTTTTCACTTTGGTGATCAAAGAGCATCAGAAAAGAGCCTGAAATTTCATCTGATGAGTTCTAATTATTTTTTGTCTTTTTTATGTATAAAGTGATCACTAAATTCATAAATATACTAAAGTGTTCTGGGTGTTATAGTCACTGCTGATATAAGACCAGATAATGTTTAAACTTTAATAAGTTCCCATTACAAAAAATTTAAGTTCTTCTAGGTTCTTAAAATGTGTCCCTAAAATATAGTATTATTTCATTTTAAATAATTATACAGAATTTCAAATGTTTGAAGGACTGAAAATAGCTAGGATTTATTAACTTATAAAAAGTGTGAAGAGCAAGAGGAAATATTTCAGTGCTTTAGAACAGCTTAATGGTAAACATAAAGTCTTAGGTCCAACTCTAGTGCCATAATATGTGCCAAGCATAATTCTGGCTTTCCTGCTGTTATCCCAAGTGCTTCAAGTGATTTCTATCTGTTTTATACATGCCCATCCTGGAGTTTATCCTCTGGATCCCATATGGTCCCCTGAACCCTCAAGGAGTGAGTGATTCCTAGGTGCAGAGACAAGAGTAAGTCCTGAGCACTGCTGGTCATGGCCCATAAACAACAACAACAACAACAAAAAGATCAAGTGATTTCTGGCTTTCTAATAGTAAGTTGCATGTATTTATAAATAAGGAGTAAAACCCCTTGTGTGTAAAAGATGTGTGAACTCTACAATCAGGAAATAAGACCCCTGATGAGTGAGAGCAATACAAATAAAGGGTGTGACCCTATGTTAGTAATGTGGACAAGCATTCAAGCACTCAAACCTGTTTGTGCCCTCAAGAATAACACCAGGACAAAATATGTTAACACCACACAAGTCATGTTTTACCACCATTAGTTATTACAACAACAAAGAGAAAGGGAAGAATAATGACCCTATAGAATAAAAGCTCCTCTGTACCTGTTGATACTACAAGATAAAAAAATATATATTTTGATTTAAAAAATAATGATAGATTTAAAGAGAAAGAAGAAAATAAAGAATAGAACTAGAGAATAGAGTAAAAAATATCCTATTGAACCCTTATTTCCAAAAAGAGTTATCCAATTACAGTGGATATACAATGTACTTCGAATTCTACTGCTAACTCTCCTATACATATCTTCAGAGAGTTGGAGGGTCATCATGTTGCTCTAAGGATTCTGTGAGATAAGATTTTTTAAGTGCCATAGCCATTGAAAATAGACTGGGGATAAAGAAGCGAAATGACGGCTGAAAAGATAGTTCAGCAGTACTAACTACTAACTCCAGTAAGATTCCCAGCACTTCATATCATTCCCTCTAGTACACCAGGAGTGATCACTGAGGACAAAGCAAAGTGTAGCCTTGAGCACAGTTGTATGTGGACCCAAACAAAGAAAAATTATCTGAAGAAATGAAATGAACACACAGCTCAAACTAGCAGAAAGATACACTTCTCTTTGGGAGCATTAAGATACAATCGTACACTTCATAAAATGTAAATGCAAACAAAAGGGAAAGATGGCACAGGAGGTAAGAAAGGCTTTTGTCTTGTATGCAAATGCTTTGTCTGTTACTTGATTTATTCCCAGAACTGTATATGGTCCCCAGAGCACTGCCAAAATTTTCTCCTAAAACCAGAGAGGGTTTTCAAACACTAGTATGTCATATCCTCACCACACCCCAATAAACAAATGTTAAAAGATGGATGATTTTTTTAATGGCAATATGATTAGTTCTTTATGGAGAAAAATTACTGAATATTGTCTTCAGGATGAAAATAATAGTCAATTCTACATTATTCGCTTTATGTTTTTAGCACAATTTCCTCAAAACCATGCTCACAGTGGCAACTTATATTCGTTGAATCTAAAAACATTTTACTACAATGTCTGTGATTTGCTTGCTGCCAAACTAAGGTGTAGTTTTTAGAAATTATTGTTATTAGTGACTCATTTTTCCCCTTTGAAATGTTGTGAGAATGAGTTTTCTTCCTTGCATTATGTCCCTGTGTGTTGTGTGCTGGTTGGACAAGTTTCACTGACTTTCAGGACTGCTTCATATTTTTTTATTCTTAATTATCCAACTCAACTAAAATTAACTTTTCAAAATAGCTTTTTTTTCCACATGCCAGTTACAAAACTGACAAAGAAAGTTCTATACATTTAGTGGAAAAACTAAATGGATGAAACCTCTTTAAAAAAAACTTCAGAAGTTAGGCCGGAGTGGTGGTACAAGTGGTAGGGTGTTTGCCTTGCACTCTCTGATCTGGGATGAACTGCAGTTCAATCCCCCGGCGTCCAATATGGTCCCACAACTCAGGAGGGATTTTGAGCACATAGCCAGAAGCAACCTCTGAGATTCACCAGTGTGCCACCTCCCCCCTCCGAAAATTCAGAAGTTGAGACTTTTTTAGTTTGTCTCCTTGTCATGAGTCCTCTTCATGTACTCATTTTAGACCTGTGTCACCATTTCTACCCTCAAATTCCAAGAATGGGGCAAGCATCTCTCATTGATGAATGATTTCTTTGCTAATTACAAGTAAACCTAAATAAAGTTGTATCTGCTTTATTCCCTTTGAAATCTGAGAATTTTCTTAGTGAAGACATTTTATTTTAAAAATAAAAGCTCTCTTTAGAAAATCATCAATTTGAAGTCTCCACTTAACATACACACACAGAACTAACAAGCAGTATTTACACATTTGGCAGAAGTTAGTATCTCAAGAATGTACCTATATTCCCTTTACTATTTTAAGGAGACCAATATTAAATGCAATAATAGTGGATCCTAATATGTCAAACTGTCTCTTAGAAAGTTTTTTAGAAAGATAGATCTCTATGAAAAGAATAGGATTAATTTTCAAGAGAATGCTAGTACTTTCTAAATTCTTCAGTATTGAGGGTAGAAACTGGTACCAAAGTTATAGTGTATTATACTAATTTAATAAAAGAATAATCATCAAGCAGCTTCAGAAAGTGTCAGGCAAATGTCAAAAGAATGGAGACACAGAGCCGAAGCAGTGGTGCAATTGGTAGGGTGCTTGCTTGACACTCCATAACCTAGGATGGACCACTGTTTGATCTCCCAGTGTCCCATATGGACCCCAAGCCAGGAAGGATTTCTAAGTGCATAGCCAGAAGTAACCCCTGAGCGTCACTAGGTGTGGCCCAAAAACCAAAAAAAAAAAAAAAAAAATGGAGATAGGCATGTAACCCTTTGTCATGGTACATGCCTTGCAAGTGTGAGACCCTGTATAAGAACACAAACACACACATACACACTCACACATACACACACCCCCCAAAAGAGTTGAACAAAGGATCATACTTCATTCTGTCTTTAAATATTCTTTAAGATGTACTTGAAGCCTCTCCTGCCCTATATTATTTTATTTGATAGAAACTTTTTTTTAAAACAATATGTAATTTGGCCATCATGCAATTATTTTGGTCAAAATACATATATTTTTGGCAACACAGTTCATTTGGATCACAGTAGACTAAGCACAGTGTTTAGTTTTGGCTATGTGCATAAAGATTACTCTAGGCAGTGATTGGCAATGGAAGAGATAGTAGCTCCCTGTACAATTGATCAGTCCCCTTCACGTTACTTTTATCTGTCATGGAAATAATGCAAGATTTATTATAAACTGTAAATTATAAATGCCATTTTCAATGCACTTCAATGTAATTTACTGGAAGTCTGGATTCCCTTGCAAACTTTCTATCATACATAGATATATCTATATTATAATATGTATAATATATTATAGATATATTTTTTGTTTTCAAAAATTTTTGTTTTCTTTTTGTTTAAGATTATATTTTCCCCTAATTTTTTATTGAGACATCATGATTACAATATTGTTAATGATAGTTTCTACTGGCATTACTTGCATATCCTACTGAGCTAAAGATTTGAGACTACTGTTGGGAAATCTCTCTAATGTTCAAGTAAGAGCAGTTCTTGATTTGCAGAAATTTTAGCCTTCAAAGCAAGCATAACCAAAAAGATTTACAGAGTGTTTTTCTGTCAAAGCTGTTCAGATAATTGTTTTAGTACACTAAAATTTTTTTGAGTTTTAGATTGGCAACACATTATACTATTTGTCTCTCTTGTATAAGAAAAAGAGAAACTTAAAATTGCTTCAAAAATGGCTGTTACGACTGGTAAGGTATTAACCTGACCCAAGTTCAATTCCCAGCACCAGAGCTCTGCCAGGAATCATCCCTAAATGCAGAGCCAGGAGTATACCTTGACTGGGTGTGGCCTCCAAACAAAACATAACAAAAAGAATAACATGGCACTAGTATAACTGTGATATGCAGAAAATGCAATGAAAATTGCAATAAAACCTCCAACATCAGGAAAACAGGGCCAAACTTAAGTTACACACTAACTAAAATTAAGGTTATATGATGATGACATCCAGTGGGTCTAGTATAGGTACAAATTTGTGAAAAGGATATACAGTTATTTTGCTTTGGACTCTCTCATTCATGTGACCAAAACTTAGACTGATGAAGGCTCAGTGTTTGTTCTGTGACCAGCAGACTGCTCAAGGGGGAAAAACACTAGGTATTGTATTATCAGACCAAGTTAGAGTCAGTGGGTTATGGTGAGGTTGAGCTTCAAAGTACTGGTGGCATTTGGGAGTTCAGTGACAGGCTATAGGAAGGGATTTCATTTTCCTTTAACTTGGTGGCCTGCCTGCGGCTACTCTGGGAGCCCCTTCCTCCTAATCCATACTGTTCAATTGTCATGAAAGCTTGTAAACAGGAGCCTCCATCAGTTACCTCAGAGTGGTTTGAACAAACTAACATCATAACAAGAGTGTTTATGGAAAAATGCTTAAGCACTGAAGCAGAAAGGGCTTAGCACTGATCAGACCTCTCTTCCACCTTTATTCTTCACTGTTCACATTGAAATGCAAATATCAGCGCAGGGTTTCCACTGGCGTGCCAC
>PVKC010007457.1:12500-29450 GCA_004027635.1 Crocidura indochinensis
TAAAAAAAGGACAGCAGAGACTAGGTAAAGAAAGTGATATCTTGATAAAAACCCATTAATTTATATCGCTTAGAAAAACAGAGGAAGCAAGCTCTTAAAATAAAATCAAATATGCTAAAGTTGGACATTTTAAAAATCGCCAAAAATAAAAATCATATAACCATTTTTATAGCATATAATTAAATTAAGAAATACCAATTCAAAGAAAACCTGTCTTAACCAAACTATTTTTTAAGCACCAAGGGGGGAAAAAACCTTTACACTTCCAAGAAAATTGAAGGAAATTTACAGCATCCAATGAAGAAGTGGAATCTATAGGAATCTCAACACCTGGACATCCCGAGCCATTATAGTCTGCTCTTTACACATAAAACTGAGGATTTGGATGTTTCAGAAGGTGATGGAACCAGCTACATGTCATATTCTCACATACAAACTGAGTCCTATGAGGCAAACTTTACATACATATATATACATATATATCATAAGTTGTCTATGACTATAGTATACATAGATTAACTGCCTCAGCTAACAGCATAAATAAGGTGGGCACAGTGAACTCGGAGGGAACTGATGGAAGGATTTCATATGCAATGGCTTGATGCCTGTATTTTGCTTAGATCAAATAAATATTACTATTATAGATCATGTTTTTAACAGGACATAAAAATATTCATTGGTTTTGTTCAAAATGAAATTCTTCAGAAGCATAGGACCCGCAGATCTGTCTTTGGTGCCATTATGGCTCATTTATATCATGTCCTGTGCCTGTATTACACAAGTTAGGTGGCTAATTAGAGCTGTAAAATACAGAATAGTGGCACAAAAGGCTCATCAACTCCATCACCTACTCAGAAGTTCTCGTAATGGAAGGGTGCAATAGCAGTTCAATACTTCTGTTGTTTCCTTCCTTCTGGGTCAAATGTTGTCAAGTAAAATCTTGCAAGGATGATAGTTAGTATAGTGTCAAAGATTGGCAGAAAACTTATGTTCCTATTTACTTCTCTCTTTCCTTGTATACTGTACATTGTATATATATATTGAAAACTGGCAACAAGGTATTTTGGAAAATTTATGTTGATAAATTTGAAAATCTTATAAAACAGAATAACCTAGACTAGTTATATGTGTTTTTTCATACAATGAATAACAGTCCATTGTTAGAAGTCTGTTTGGGAGTGATGACTTTGGAATATTCTATACCTTTATAAGACCCTTCTGAAGCCAGACCTGCCTTTGAGCATGCAAAACAAGGAAGCAGTCCACCGAAACCACAAATGGAGAATTTGCTATACATCTGTAAATTAAAGCCTATCAAATAACATGGACATTATAAAATTTGTGTTAAAACTGATAACAGCTTTACTGATTTACTGACAATGAAAATATATAGCATTTTTTCAGTTAGAGCATTTATCAACACTTGGCAACCCTGCACTAAGTTGACATGTAAGATGATCAAAATGGATTATGTAATCTTTCCCATTCATTTCTATTGATTTTGGTTATGATAAAATTCATCAGTGTGCCTGGAAACGCTCAGGCTGAAAGAGTCTGGTTGAAAAAAAAAAAAAGAAAAAGGAGAGGGGGTAAGTAGTCAACAGAGTTATAATAGCTGAATATAATTTTAGAAAAGGATTGCACAAATACAGAAGATAGGCCTTAAAGATTGCAGCAACAAATTGCTATAAATCCAGCAGTTTCATAAAATTGGATCCCTCTATGCAGAGATTTTCTTTTGAAATAAAATTACCAAGATTCAGGCTGAAAAACAAGCAAGCCAAAACAACAAACAAAACATGTCAATGCCATTAAAACATTTTATGAAACTATTTTAAAACTTCTTAAAACTTCAAAAATAATCAAAATTACTTCTCTTACTGCAAGTAACATGAGAATGCCAGCAAATGGACCATTTTAATCAGTTTTATTGATTCATGCGTTCAGTTCTTATTCAGTTAAAAACAAGGCACATTAAATACATCTTCTTATTGCTCTATAAATGCATGCAGCTCATTCTGTATATCAAAAGTAATAAATAATGGTGATAAAACACCAAGACAGTTATAAAAATGACAATCCAGCCTCAAACATAGTATTTAACAGTCCAATCTAGAACAATAACCCAACACAATACATAAAAGTGCCACATATGAAACATGCAGTGTGTCTTTCCAGTGCAGTATTGGGTTTATATCTGATAACTCTAAAAACATAGTAGGGCTTTTTAATTCTCCAGAAAGAGATGACATAATGCAAAACAGTACAAGTTATAATAGTGTCATTGACTTCAATAGTATTACATTCATATGCCAAAAATCTTCTTAAATACACAAAAAAGGAGAAAATAGGATCACTGATCATTCTTACAGTATGTTTATTAAAAGTAGTCAGAATGACATTTTTGTTGTACAAAAGTGTAAGCTACACATTTTGGAAACAGAACAAAACTGGAAACAAAAACAGGATTGAGAACATGCATTTCACAGTAGAAATCCCAAAGTTACACTCAATAGAAAAGAATATTGGCAACAGCATGATGGATATAAGGCAGACAATCTTGATTTAACAAATAACCCAGCATTATCACTATTGTTAGAACTATAGTAGGGGCTAATTAAAATTAGCATTCAACTAACTACCACAGACAGGGATTCCTTCACCTGAATCCCCTTAATAAAGACTCTTAAAATGCATCGCTTAGGGAGAAGACAATCTGCATACACACCTATTCAAAACCCAAAGAAACCACCTACTATCACATTATACGGAAAGAAAAATATATTCTCTTGGATTTGAAATCTGTTGTGAAGAGGCTTAAGCCCCTTTATCTAAAATCAGGTAAAGAAACTGCATAGATTTAATTAAGACTTTACGGGGAAATGCGGGGGTTCTTTATTCACAGGAAAAACTTGGAACTAGCTCATTTCCAAGATGAGTTAGGATTGGTGAAGGAGGGTGTGTTTTAGAATGAGCAGATTTTTTCGCAAAAGCAGATATGTTCAGAAGAAAAGAACTGTGTACTCTTCTTTGTCCTTAAAGGAACTTCAAATATAGTAAAGACCAGGCCTGTTTTACAACTAGAACTGTTTCTAGGCCAGTCAGATTAAAGGTCCAGTCCCTTCCATAATGGATTCAGGGAGGAAATAAGTCATCCTTATCTTGATCTAACCAGAAAATGAGAGAGAGAGAGAGAGAGAGAGAGAGAGAGAGACAGAGAGAGAGAGAGAGAGAGAGAGAGAGAGAGAGAGAGAGAGAGAGAGAGAGAGAGAGAGAACACAATATACAATATTGTAGTACATCATCTGAGTTGGTTTACCTATTAAATTTCACTGGGTTCCAGAGAATGAGATATATTGTTTTCATATAAAGATAAACTAAGTTACAAAGCCACATGCTTCTATAAGTCAGTGTGAAAAAATCACACCTTGAAAGGAAAAAGTTAACCATGATACCAGGAAGCATCACTTCCAATGTTTAGTTTCCCTTTAGAAACTAGCAAGTCTAAAAAAACAAAGGGTGGACCGGAGTGATAGCACAGCAGTAGAGTGGTTTGCCTTGCACGTGGCCGACCTGGGACTGACCCAGGTTCAATCCCCAACATCCCATATGGTCCCCTGAGCCTGTCAGGAGCAATTTCTGAGCGCTGAGCCAGGAGTAACCCCTGATCACTGTCAGGTGTAGGCCCAAAACAACAAAACAAAACAAAACACAAAGGGCCAGGATGTAGTTCCATGTTAGAGCGCTTGCTTTCTATGCATGAGGGCCTCGGTTCACTACCTGGTGCCACAAACCAAAAAATTCACATCTAGTTAAGATAATGCCTTTCTCTAGGATCTCTGTTTGTTAGGCTGTGGGAAGGAGGGCCGGCTCAGGCTTAGGTGAGTTTACTTCCACTGTTTATAAGACATACAGGCCGGTATCATATTTGAATGGGGGTCAAATGAATCCCAGTGTTTATAGAAATATAAAAATGCACAAAAGTCCTTCATGTACCAGTTCAAAAGGCAAGCAAACCAAAAAAGTTAACCTTTCATCTGCTCAACTGATACCTGCCATTAAATGAAGGGATACATTTTCTATCACACTTAAAATCTTATCTTATTTTTCTTTTGGTCCACACCTGGTGGTGTTCAGAAGTTGACTCTGTGTTCAGAATTCACTTGTAGGAAGCTGGGTGACCATATGGGATGCCAGGGATCGAACCCAGGCAAGGCAAATGCCCTATCAATGTGCTACCACTCCGAACTCTTATAATGTTATCTTGAAAGGTAAAAATAAAGGTATTTCATTTAAATAAAGGAATTTCACTTTATAAGATAAAACTTAATTAACAAATATTCAGATGGTTGATTAAAACCCCACCAATATATTGCAAAAGCATAGTATACTGACCCTTAAAATTTGGGACATGATATGTTAAAATCTAATGCAGATTGAGTCTTGTTTTTGTTTTGTGTTACTCTGTATGTGTGGCAAGGAGTATGTGTGCAATTTTCTTTTTCTCTTTCCCTGAGTTCAGCAGAAGGGAAGAGGCTTTTAAAAAAAAACAAATATTCTTGGGGCCAGAGCAGCAGTAGAGCGTTTGCCTTTCAAGTGGCTGATCCAGGATAGATCTCGGTTTCATCCCAAGCATCCCAAATGGTCTCCCAAGCCAGGAGCAATTTCTGAGTGCATAGCTAGGAGTAACCCATGAGTGTCACCAGTGTGGCCCCCCAAAAAAACACAAAATCCAAAAGAACAAAAACTGATCTTGATTGTTACAGGATTATACCTTTTTGAAAATACGTAAAACCAAAGGAAAGCTAAAGTCTATTTCTATCACCTGAACACTATATAACTCTCACAAAATGAAGAAATAAATAGGCCCTATCTGAATATACGAATGTTCTAAAACAAGCGACTGGGAACTGAATCTGAACTGTCATTTAATCAATACAGTATTGTAATCCTTATTCTGCTTATTACTGTAAAGATTTGAGAAATTTAGTCTCATTCTATTACATCCAACTTATCCTAAAATGCAAGTTTTAAAATAATAAAAGTAGCAATCTTCCTGGCAACTTTAATAGTCAAATACCAGCAGTGTCTAGGAAGAAACAAAAAAGAATCTCTGAGATGGAACTATAAGTGAAACTCCCTATAAATGTCAGTGCTACCAGTGGGAGCCTAGACAATGCTTTCAAGTTTTTCCTGAAGACTTTTCTATCAACAGATCTAACTTTTTATTCCTTCTCCACTTTAATACTCTGGAACTAAAGTTGTATAACATTGTTGTAATGAAGAAGGCAGACATATCACAGAAGTATTTAAAATTATTTCTTAAAGTATTCCTTAAAGTGACTCAACTGCCCATCAACTTCTTTGGAAAATACTATCTCTAATCTTAATTTTCAAAACCCTGTACATGTCACAAATTTTCCCCAATTGTTTGTTTTAAAATTCCTGCCCCAGAATTGATTTACAATGCATTTTATTTATTGATCTATTTTTATTAATTTGGTTTTGTTTTTGAGATACACCCCGTGATGTTCAGGAGTTACTCCAGACTCTGCACTGAAGAATTGCTCCTGAAGGTTCTTAGGGGACCATAAGGGGTGTCAGAGATAAAATTTGGGTCAGCCATGTGCCAAGCAAGTGTCCTACCCAATATGCTATTCCTTCAGTCCAATACTTTTAAAAAGGGAAAGATGGAGATTTTTCAGTCACGCAAATCACCAAGTAAATGTAAAACATTATTAAATCAAATGTATTAAAAATGAGGAAAAAAAGATAAAATCCACTTTTTAAAACTGGATTAAATTGCCAAAACAAGAGTGAACAGCAACATCCTCAAATTTTGGAATGTTTCCCAGTGTTTTTAAAAAAAGAAAGAAAGGAAGAAAGAAAAAAAATAGCTCTACAGATCCACTAGCATGGAGTGGTGTAAGTCATCTCCGGTGGTTACATGATTTGTTGTTCCTATGTTTGCTGGTTGTGGATTTACTACTCAGACTCACAAGCCTCCACAACTTCGATCCACTGGAATAGGAACTCTTTTATCGAGATTTTCTTCTGCTGTTTTCATTAGAATAGCAAGTCGGCTTCCAGACACTCTTCCTTTCTGAACAGCACTCATCAACTGAAAGAAAATTAGCCAGAGTCAAAAAGCAGGCTAGACCACTCCCTTATACCTATATTTTAATAGATAACATTGCTGTGGGCAGAAATGATTAAGTGATCCATCAAAAATCATAGCAGGACCACCTGCTCAAATAAAAGTACAATGCTGACATTTCAAAAAATGGGGGAAAGGAACAGGTATTTCGTCACTGCTGCAAAAAACTTTATTCATATAGCAAATCAGTCTGCCTTAAAATACAAATTGAATGCATCATTTTCTTGTCCCTTAATATGCACACAGTACTTTTTTTAAAAGCAACTCAAATATTGGAATCTTTAACTCCATTTTAAAATCTTAAAAAGGAATCTTGGAGATTGAACAAAGACAAAATGTTGACCCATATTTAACTACTCTTTTTTACTGGTTACTGTTTGACAACTTCAAGTCTCTTAAATCCAAATTCCTTAAAGACTTTTTAAGGCAATTTACATTTAAGTCCTTGAAAATGGACCCAGAGATCTACCTTTAGAATTAAAAGCACTCCACAGCTCAGATTTTAGCTAATTCATTTTTATCCAATGGATAAAATCAGAATTAGTCTTGAAATTACATGCAGTCAGCAGGCAAAGGCCTTTAATCTGGAAGATATTTTGCAATTATAAGCATGGGGATTTTTTCTTCCTTTTTGTGCTGATGGATTTTTAACTATTTGCTTTTCTTGATCTCACTTCTCCAATTTTAAATTTATTTTAAATAGAATTGATTTAGCCATTCATCATAAATATATGTATATAACAATTCTCAAAGTATTTTTAGGGTTACAGTGTTTAACTATGAGAGATACATTTCTTAAAATGGCTCTGAATAATAGTCAGGGGCATCTGCCAAAGGGCTGGATCAGAATTTCATGACCGACCTTATTAAAAGCTGTTTTACAAGTTATTGCTGATTAGAGATGGACTCCTACATGCAGAAGTGTCATTAGAGCCCAAAGTTAAACTAAAGTCATGTAATCATGCACTGCTAGAGCTATCCTTCCAAGGGCATTACTGAAGAAACATATTAAACAAAACATACAATGTTAAAATGATATTTACTGAAATTAATATATATTCTTAATGTTCAGAAAAAGAATAAGTTGTATTAGTAAGATCTAAAAACATCATTTATGATGAATGGCATAACAGGAGTGATAACATATAAAGGAAAGACCAAGTGTTTTGTCACTGATTATATGAGAATCTTAAAAGTTTACTACAGTCAACAAAACTGATTTTTTTCTTTAGCTAAAAATATGTAAGTACTACGTTCTAAAAGCTCAAGTTTATATTGAATATTACACATATCTTGAAACCATTTTATAAGAGAAAATAACAGGATATTTTCTGAGAAATAGAATTAGTATTTTAAAAGTAAAATCGTATTTGTACATTCATAAGTACCAGCATGAGCATTTCAGTTATATACATAAAATTTGAAGATTATTTAAATTGATTTTTTATGAATTTATCTTTTTCTATTTTGTATGTTGGGGATAGAACCCAGATCAGTCAAATGCAAGGTAAGAGCCCTATCTCTGGGTCCACATTGCCATATATTTCTAACAGCTTAAAATAAAGCAAGTCAATCATTTCCCTTTTTTTTCCAGTATATATAAATTCTTTTAACATTTTAATGAAGATTAAGAAGAACTCAAAACTATTTTAGAATATAAGGCAAATTTTCTCTTATATTTGTGCTACATTTAATCTCAGATTAATCTTTCCAACTGAGTTCTCTGAAATCTCTTTTTTTTATTATTGTTTAGCATTTTATATATAAAAGACCCTTCACCAGTGCAAGATTCCCATCACCAATGTCCCAATTGTCCCTTTAAATAAATAAGTAAATAAAAATAAATAAATAAGTAAATAAGAATTTGTCTTATTTACATTCAAGAAAATCACTTAAAACCCAATCTATGACATATTGAAAAAGTGAGATTTTTATCGTTTCTAAAACCCCAAATCCTTAAACCCTTAAATGGTTGCTTTATTTATAATATGCATGAAATAAAATGTTATATCCATGTAGAAAACTTCTGGAATCATAAAATAAAATTTTCTAAAGAGAAAAAAATAAACAATACATTAATTAAAAGATTTCAGATCCTCAAGTGCAAAATTTAAACTCAATTTATAATATGCATTTAGCATACATTTAGCTAAACAGTAAACTAAGGAACTAAATTCTCAATTTTTATAATGCTGGACACAACCTGTGAAATTTTCTGCATTTAGATTCAACAATGCTCTTATCTGCAGCTCATCTCCAGAGAGACAATTACCATTTCCTTTGCCTTGATCTTGTTTGTTTAACTTGACACAGTGAAGAAAGGGCTGACATTGACCAAAATCCCCGGCATTAATTTATTTCATGTTCAGCATTCATCATTGCCATAGTGCAAGCAAGACCTGGCATTCATTTGAAATACCTGCCCAAGAAGCACTACAGCAAAGAAGCTGGCTGCCTGGAAACCAATAATTCTTTCTATGATCGTTATTCTATAGGCAGCTACAAATAATATGTGGGTTTGTTAATTCCATTTTTTAAGAAAAATTAAACAATTACAGAGCATTCATAAGTCCTTTTAATTAAAAATTAAACTCACAAAAATCATTTCCTTTGTGATTACAATTAAACATTGTAGCCTTGGGTACATTAAATGCTCAAATTATATGTGGACTGTACCTTATAATTTCAAAATAGATTTCTTATACTTTCTACATTTTTATAATACAGAAATATAATGTGCTCAAGAAATATGTCTGAGTTTCAAATTAATATAATAACTTTTTAAAACTTCTTCCATAAAATAACCCATTGCTTTCTACTAAGAAATACTGTGTTGCCTCTCTTGCCATAGGTAAATAATGGTCCCGCAGGGGTATTACATGGTATATTTCTTTAAAAAAGCATACTTTGCATTCAGCCCTTTAAGCCATAATTAACTTAAATTTAATCTAAATTGCCCAATACAAAAAAAATGTCACAGAAAAGAAGAAAATGAGCATGTACCACATAGAGCCACATATACTTATAAACAGTAGCCTTTGCTGATTTCAACTTTCTTCTTTTTTCTAGAAGAGGGGTAAACCATGTGGACTTAAAATTCATTATTTAACATCCATTGGCAACCAGAAAGATTGAAAGCACAATAATTGATTCTTTTCCACATAACTCACCTGCAAAAATTCATTGAGTTCAACCTGTCCATTTTTGTTCAAATCTACCTCATTCAGAATTTCATGTAGTGTATTTTCATCCATCTGGACATCAATACTCTAAAGAAAAACACACAAGGAAAAGACAATAGAAAATTATGAGAATCAATTTATTAAACTATCAATCTTTCAAAATTCAAAATAATATATTAAAGAAGAAAGCACTTATTGAGATTATATCACCTATTATAACTTTTTATAGTATTTTAATACAGATGTTGAATCAAAAATTATTTACCTCTAAAACTCGCTGCACATCAACGATGGTAATGAAGCCCTTTTGGTCTGCATCAAACTTATGAAATCTCTTCTTATACCTGGAATACACCATTAAGTTAAAAAAAATTATATTTTAGGTAGGAGAATAAAAAGAGACCTAGAAACTTATTAGAAGTACCTGTCAATGTCTGAAGCCTGGAGGCTAATTTCAGAGCGATCTGTTAACTGTTCTGAGCGAGATTTATAGCCCATTTCATAATATAGAAATTTCCTGGCCGTTTCAAGTTCTTTCTGAAAAACAGGCACATACAAAGTTCAAATATTTATGGAAAGAACTATTGATTGCTTTATTTTTTTCTATTTCAGCTGGCCTTCTAAAAGAAGTTCATACTCATTTATCTGACCAGCATAATTACTTCCAGTTTTACAAAAGATAATTTACATTCAGAAACCTACCATGATCAAGATACAGAACATTACTATACACTTTCCTCTCCCTCACCTTTAAGCATGGTCTACTTTCTGAAAAACAAAACTTTTCCTTTTCTGGAATTTCACAAGTACAGTATATGGAGTCTTTTTAACAATTTAGCCATAAGGCAATGACTCTGAGATTCATTCATGCTGTTCCATTTTTAGTATTCTTTTCAGTGCTGACTATTCTTCTACAATATAGCTTATCAAAACACAGAGTAAAACACCCTTGTAATTCAGTTAAAAAATTACTTGAACAAATAAAAAGATTTAAACTACTTTTATGATCTGGCAAGTGCTAAAACAGACATCATGGTATTAACTGAGATTCTGTCACTAGGAGACTGAAAGTTGAATAGAAGTTATAGGCATGAGAAAAAACATTTTAAATAGTAACTTTCTCTGCTTTGGGTTCCCACTCTCAACTGATAATTGGTTTTCATCATACCAGTCTGCTGCTCAAGACCAAATGACTTATTTGTACAACTTATTATTAATAAATATCTGATTTCTGCTCACACACTAACACACACATACATACACATATAACCCCAAAGGATGTTAACTTGGATATGTGGTTTAGCTGGCCAGTGGGAGATGAATGAATATACATTGTCACTTTCAGTAAAAACTTTAATAGCAACTGTACAGTTTCATTTATCCTCTCATCCTATGCCATGAGAAGATAAAATCCAGTCATTCATAAAATCAGAAAAGTTCCATCATTTTTTTTTTTTTTTTTGGTTTTTGGGTCACACCCGGCAGTGCTCAGGGGTTACTCCTGGCTCCATGCTCAGAAATTGCTCCTGGCAGGCACGGGGGACCATATGGGGCACCGGGATTCGAACCGATGACCTTTTGCATGAAAGGCAAACGTCTTACCTCCATGCTATCTCCCGGGCCCCGAAAAGTTCCATCATTTAATAAACAGCCCTTTATATTATGAATGGAAAATAAGTATTTGCTATGTTTGTTATATAGAACTCCCTAGTAAAAGCTTACTAATTCAAGACTAAATTCCTCAGAAATAGGCTAGAGAAAGTGTTCAATAGCTGGCAAATGCTATGCATGCTTTACATGATAAGAGACCTGGGTTCAGTTCTCAATATGGCATGGTATCCTAAGCACAACTGGGAGACACTCTAGCATCGAGAATGGAGCAGCCCCTCAAACAACTGGACATGTCCCTCTCACTACCCAAAACTAATTTCCCAGAATTTCCATCAAAGAATTTTACTAATTCAAGGATTTCCAAATCTTGATCTATCTAACAGCACAGTGGAGAGAAAACATATTTGCATGAAATGTGCTTATGTGCTAGATTCTGTCAGACACAAGTCAGTATATATACATGATAAATATACAATATATGATAAATATATAATATACATAAAACTAGTCTATGAAGTCATTGAGAGTATGCTATAGGGCAAATTTCTCTAAATATAGGGAAATTCACTATTTAAAAAAATTAGGACTATTGTTTTGTTGCTTCGTCAAACTAACTCAAGATTCATTCATCTCCTTGGCAATGCCACCTGTGATGATGCCCTCTAAGAACAAGCTCTTCCATAATTCATGTCCTTTCACTGCCAATGTAATGTATCCAACCTCGATGGAACAAGGAATTATGGCATTTAAAACCAGAAGAGATTTTTCCCTACAACTCACCCAATGTACTTCACTAATTTCACATTTCCTATACACCATTCCAAAAAATAAGAAACATGAGTCCTCCATCTAAAGAATTTTAATAACAGGAAGGTAACTCAATACAAATAGAAACTCTTTACAGGGTAAGTCAGTACTGAAAGTTTTTGTTGTTGAAATTAATTAAATCCCTATCACTATAATTCTTCTAATTTGTGGAGTTTAGCAAAAGTTTTCTAGAATGAGGTGAGGCATTCTTACATCCTAATAGTTAGAGTGCTTTTTGGGTTCTTTTTGCTTTGTCTTCTTAGAACCACACTACAACAATGTATAAAGGATATTATCACATGCTTCCCTTTTTAGAGTTCCTTTCAGTATAAACTACTCTTCTGCATAAAACAAGATTTCGAACCCCTACCTGGTAATTTCATCCAGATGACTACTGTCTATCATATATTACAATTATTGTTAAAAAAAAACACACACAATACTTTAATAGAGTCTGCAAGAACCTAGAAGGGAATAACTACCAGCTTCATCAATCTAGATATATGACTTCTATTAATGCAGCTTAAGACTGCAATTGCATTTGGAGGCAGCCATGATCCACAGTTAACCACTATGCATTTACAGTCAACAAAAGCCATATTTCTTTTCCACATATACTACTGTTAAGCCTTGTCAAATCTATAGTGAATAGATCGAGTTGTTTTTCTACTTAATGTAAGGTTTGCCATTTATCTCTATTAAATTATACCTAATGAAATTTCACCCATTGCTTCCATTTGTCATGAAATATTCAATCCCTTTCAGTTTCTTATTATTAGTGCACCAAGACTCGTGCCATCAACATTGTACTGTAAGAGCTTCAACCAAAATATACTGTGGTAAAGACCAACAGGAGAGTTTGCATGACCAGTCATCTAGATAGTGCATCTGAAGCCAATAGTCACCATTTGGTTAAAAAATCATCAATATTACAAATACAGATCATGAAACTTTATAAAATGTTTTAAGTAATCAAAGTTTTTTTGTATATAAGACATTACTTTCATCTAACAATCTGGTTGTCTTTGCTGATAAGAAAATGAGATGTTTGGGACTATATTAACTTGCCCACACTACAGCACCTAAAGTTCTGTTTGCTCCCCAACTCTTTCACTGGAGGTTAATCTCTGGCTGACACCATCAGTCCTACTCAGAATAGGAAGTAGATTACTTCCCTTCTGCTAGGGCTAGCAGGCTCTCTATTCACCTCCATCAGACTATGCCACAGCTCCTAAACTGCAAATACAGATTATGTCCAGAAAAGTTCACAGTGCGCATAGCTATACTTCTTATCACTGGGTAAAGATGGGCAATATAGAAAAATAGCAGTTTACCACCTAATCCCTTAGAGTGTCCAAAAGGTCTAACTACAAAGACTCTTCTCTTCCTTAGCACACTAGGAAGCCAATGAAGAATATGAGAAGACTTAAAAGTTCAATGAGTGAAAACTGTAACATGGAAGATACAACTAACATCATCCTATAAACCCTATAAACTCTCAGAAAATTATTTTAATGATTCCATGATGAGGAAGTTTAATGAGCACAAAGAAATGATTGCACAAGTAGTCAGAAAAGCAGTAGAAAGTATGAGAGCTGAAATAGGAAAACTCTAAGTATAGAAATAAAGAGTATATTAAATAATCTAAAACTAATTCGATATAAAAAGTATACAAAAAAGTCTGAGTGGGGCAAGAGCAATAGTGAAGCAGCAGGGCATTTGCCTTGCACGTGGCCAACCCAGGACAGACCTGGGTTTGATCCCCGAAGTCCCATATGGACACCCAAGCCAGGAGTGATTTCTGAGTGCATAGAAAGCCCTGAGAGTTTCCGGGTCTGGCCCCAAAACAAAAAACAAACAAATAAAAATCCCCATAGTCTGAGCATCATAATAACAGAAGTAGAGAAAAAAAGAGCAGCTCCAAAAGAAGAGAAAGAAAACCTCTAGAAAACAACCCAAAAAAGGGGGGGGGGGAATAATATAAAAAATGAAAAGCACACTCACAGAACTATGGGATGATTTTAAAAGAAATAATATAAGAATCAATAGTATTCCTTAGGAACAAAAAATGAGTTTGACAGATAACTAATAAAAAATCATAATTAAGAACTCCCCAGGGTTGAATAAAGGCCACCAAATACAACACACAGGGTGCCCATGAAAACAGATACAACTAGAAAAACTCCCAAGACACAATGTATTCAGAAAGATAAAAACTTTGGAGCCAGAGAAATAATGCAACAGGTATGCATATGCTTTGCATATGACAAATGTGAGTTTGATCTCTAGCACCACAGCTCAGATCCTGAATACTCCAGGAGTATAGAGCCAGGAGTAAATCCTGAGCAGTTTGGTGTGCCCCCTCACCAAAAGGAGATGATAAAAATCAAAAACAAAATATTGAAAGGAACAAGATAAAATAAAAACTTACACACAAAGAAAGGAAAATCTGAAGGCTTTGTTTATCAAATTGATCTTATTGGGGGTGGTGGGTAAGGTGTCCTTTGAGACACTGATGATGAAAGGAGGAAACTGGTGTTGGAATGTAATATACATGAAGTGTGATTAGCAGTATTATAAATCCAGGTATCTCAAAAAACTTTAAATAAACAAACAGTAGAATTTTTTAAAGAAAATGACATGCATGAAATTATTTTTCCTAGCCAATTACATAGCATAGTTCATCACTAAACTTGTAGCCCACTGCTAAGACAATTCAAGATCCAATAATTAGAAACTGTCCAATAAATGCTAAAAACCCCAAGCATATGGGTCACAAACAATATTTTATTCTCCTCCTCTCTCTTTCTAAAATTCTTTCAATCTCTCTTTATAAAATTACTTTGCCTGCCTTTGACCTCTGATTCTGTTTCTGTCACAATATTTTAATGCCTACGAGCAGTTAAGTAATTCACCTGTAGATTATGCTAAAATACCTAATTTATCCAGACTCTTGGATAAGATTATTTAGAGTAGCACCCCATTTTCTCTTATCAGTCTTAATTTTATTCTTTCACACACACAAAAAAATCATTTCCTTTGTTAAAGGAGTGGTGCAACATAAGAGAAAAGGAAGGGGCAAATGAAAGAAGATAAATTGGTATTAAACTGTGTGTTAACTAATTCTCTTTTTCTCTATCACTAAATAATACTGCTCTAGTCACTTTAAGCAATGATCAAGGTTGGACCTTTATCTTCAATCTTTAAGGCTTTATTGTTGTTGTTAGCAATTTTTAAGAGAGCCAACTCCTGTCACTATTTGTAGACATCCACATTATTACTAGAAGGTCTGTTGTTAAACACTTATCTACCATTGACTGCAAATTTGGCATATAGCTGCTTGCTTTTTCCACCACTCCATTTTTTCGCTTGCTTTCCATTTTCCTCCTCATTGGAATTCATTTGAAAAGAAATTCTGTGTTGTTAGACTGTAGCAATCTACTTTAGTGGCCTTTTGTTTAAAGTCTCTCAAATGCATGTTTTATCTAAAGGTTATAAAATCGACCAAATACTACTGCAGCATTTCACCAAAATATATCCCAAACATTTGAGTCTCTCTATTCGGCAGCCCAAGTTGGATTTCTCTTGAAATAATTTCTTTCATAGAAACTGATAATGATGAACAAAGATATTTTATTTACTTTCATTTTTTACTTTTGTAAAGAAAGATAAATCTTACCTTGGTTTTTTTAATTATAGTTTAATTATAGGACAATAGAAAATTTAAAAGCACTAAATCTTCACTAAAGAAATAGGTTAATTTACTTAACTCAGAATTTGATAATTCATTTGGACCATGCAGTGATATTTTCTCTTATATTAATTTATACCCTGTAGACAATAGCTCAGTAGTGCCATATTCTATAGACATTACCACTAATTCCTTTATCAGCCTTCAAACCCTTTAGACAAGGCCTTATTCTCCAAATCAGTTTGATCAGATTGGTTGAATTTGGACTTGAGCCTGGCTCTTCTAAATCTCTCTAAATTTTGGAAAAATACACATACATTTCTAAAGTATAGATGTGGTATAAATATACTGAAACAATGGGATATTCGTTATTCCCCTAAAATATTTGGAATAGTGCTCAGTATACAAGTCACTCATTAAGTATTGACTAGTAAAACAACTACAATTCATCTACAGAGAGTTATTTATCACCTTGTTCCTCTTTCACTTTTGCAGGTTAAATAATCCCAATGCTTTTAACCTTTTCTCACAAGTCCAGCTTTCTAACCTTTAATTTTTTTTCCCTCCTCCTTTGTTCTCTCTAGACTGTCCACAGCTCTCATTAATACTCCTATGTCTCTAACACTGAGTAATAACTTAAGCTCTTTTATTTCTGTTACTGTGTTTAGGGGGATGGGAGAATATTTCTGTGTATCTGAGTACATAAATCTTTTATAAAATTTTAGTTGCAGCTAAATTTAGATTCCTCAGAGGCCCTGAACACAAGCAGTTTATAGAATTTTCTTCCTTTTTCCTACCTCCTACAGTCTGATTCCTGGCACAATATATCTTCCTGAATATTTAAATGATTCCAACCAAAACTTTTACAAGAACACATTATGCTCATTCCTTTTATATGGTAAAAAATGATTGGCAGCAGCACAAGTAGAGTAGGTTACTCCCTGTATTTCTTCTGTATATAGTTTCAGTTAAACCATACTCAAAACTGGAAAAACTATAAAATAATTTTACCCAATCAGAGGGCAGTGTGAGGAAAGTGCATACTCTAGAATTAGTTACTTGGCTTCAAGTCCTGTCCATGACTTATTAGTTGAAGGACAGATTGAAGGGCTATTGAAGGACATATCTAACATCTAACTAAACAGCACATTCTTTAAGCAAAAAACAAAAACAAAAACAAAAACAAAATAAACTGTTAGGGTAGGGAGCTTGCCTTGTACATAGTCAACTGGGGTCAGATCCCCCAGTATCTCATATAGTTTCCGGAGAACTACCAGGAATAATTTCTGAGAGCTGAGACAGAAAATAACCTCCGAGCATCAGTGAGTGTGGTTCATGTCAAGCAAACAAAAATCCATTTCTTGTTTCATCTTACTAAACCACTCAGAATATTTGATACAGCATATTATTTGCTTATTTTTGAAATATTTTCTCTCTCATCTACTCTCTTACAATTCTCTTGATTATTCTTATACCTTCTCCAACCCAAGTATGCATTGTTT
>PVKC010007458.1:0-29458 GCA_004027635.1 Crocidura indochinensis
TTGTTTGTTTGTTTTTGGGCCACACCTGAAAGTGCTCAGAGGTTCTCCTGGCTCTATGCTTAGAAATCACTCCTGGCAGGCTTGAGGGACCTATGGGGTGCTAGAGATTGAACCTCGGTCCATCCTGCGTTGGTTGCTTGCAAGGCAAATGCCCTGCTGCTGTGCTATCAGTCCGGCCCCACTGATTTGTACTCTTCTTTTTTTTTTTTTTTTTTTTTTTTTTTTTTTTTGGTTTTTGGGTCACACCAATGCTATTATTTTCTTCCTTCTACTTACTTTGGAATTTTTTGATGCTCATTTTCTCGTCTATCAATTTGTGAGATCAGGTTGTTTATTTTAGTTTTTCTTGTTTTCTGATATGAAATGAATTTTCCTCTTTGTACAGTATTTACTGTGTCTCATAGGTTCTGATAGTTTGTGTCTTCATTCTTATTCATTGTGGGTGATTATTCTTCTTTGACATAATAAATTATTTCATATGTTTGAGCTTTTCCTGGATTTCTTTCTATAATTGATTTCTCCCTTCATGGCATTTCAACCTAAAGATATACTTGTTATTATTTTTATTGTTGTGACATTATGGGCACGTGAACTATGCCTCAGTATGTAGTCTACCTTAGAAAATGTTCCACATATATTGAAGAATAATGTATATTCCACTTTTGTGGGGTGGGGATGGAGAATCCTGTATATGTCTTTCAATCCCAGGTTTTTATTCCTTTTTGTTTCTTGTTCTATCTATTTTGTCTCTCTGAGAGTAAAATGTTGACTCTGGGGGCCGGGAGATAGCATGGAGGTAAGGCGTTTGCCTTTCATGCAAAAGGTCATCAGTTTGAATCCCGGTGCCCCATATGGTCCCCCGTGCCTGCCAGGAGCAATTTCTGAGCATGGAGCCAGGAGGAACCCCTGAGCACTGCCGGGTGTGACCCAAAAACCAAAAAAAAAAAAAAAATGTTGACTCCAACAACTATTATGTTGCTACCAATATGTGAACTTTGTTGCCCCTTCAGTTTATATGTATGTTAATAAGAGTTATTGGTTATGGGCCAGAGAGATAATAGTGGTTTTAGGCTATTGCCTTACATGCAAGTAACTGCAACTCTGGTTCAATCTCCAGGAGTAAAGCCATGAACACAGCCAGATGTTAATCTTCCCCAAAGAGTTAAGTCCTCTGGATATATTGATTCTTTAATCACTGTATTCATTCCTATTGCTTATTAACTTCTCCAGTTTTAATACTACTTGTCTGATGACAGTATGGCATCCCTTCGTATTTTTTTAGTCTATTATTTGCCTGTTAAATCAATTTTTTTGACAGGGTTCCATGGTATTTAGTAGACTGAGGACTCACCTAACAATTTATGTCCAACCAGATTAATGGTTCACTGCAAGAAACCAATGATGCAGAGCTGCTCAGGCTCTCCCTTCCCAAGGATTAACTCGGCCACTCTAACCTGCATGGGGGCCGCAGCAACACACCTGGAAATGCTTAGGGAATCATATAGGTTTGCTTAGGGAGCAAATCAGGATTGGCCACATGCAAATCATTTTACCTTAATCCTTTTAATATCACTCCAGGCCCTGTTGCTTTACAGCATTTCACTTTGAGCCTACGTTTCTGGTTATAGTTCAATTATAAGCAACAGAGAATTGGATTTGTTGGGCTAGAAAAGTAG
Source organism: Crocidura indochinensis (assembly GCA_004027635.1). Taxonomy (NCBI): domain Eukaryota; kingdom Metazoa; phylum Chordata; class Mammalia; order Eulipotyphla; family Soricidae; genus Crocidura; species Crocidura indochinensis. The sequence goes on from PVKC010007458.1 coordinate 1,677, forward strand.
TTCTACAGACCCAGCTGATGCTTTGCATGTAGAAGCCCAAGTTTGATATCTAATCCCACATGGCCACTACATACCAGTGGGTGCAATCCTCAAGCATCAAACCAGGATAAGTAACTTAGCATTGCCTGGTGTGTACCCAAGCAAAAATCAGACAGCCAATAGACCTGAATGGATACTTCTATGAAAATACAGAGTAGGGGAAAACTTTAACACTCCCATTTAGTCATGGAACGTCTAACCAAAAAAATCATCAGTAAGATGAGGAACTGGAATTCATATCAGGACCTTCTAGCTCTCAGCAGGAGAATGTATATTCTTCTCCAGTGCACATGGGAGATTTCTCAGTATAGACCACATACTGGAACATAATCCTGTGTTCCTACTGTCACAAAAGTTGAACTCAACTCAAGTATTCAGGGGAGAGGTTCATAATGTCAGAAATGTAGAAATCAACTATAAAAAGAAAATCATGACATACTGTAACATCTGGAAATTGAACAACATAATTTTTGAATATTATACCAAAGAAGAAATCAAAGGGAAAATTTACAAATTTCTTCAAATTAAAGAAGAAATAAGCTGTAAGTACCATGAAATGCAAAAGCATTGCTAAGGGGTAAGTTTACAGTAATTCAGGTTTACATCAGAAACAAGAATAACTGAGATAAGCAGCATAACCTCCAGGTTAAAAACTGGAAAAAGAACCTTTGAATCTCAAAACAAGTAAGAGGAAGGAAAATATAAGTTAAAGCAGAAATCAGGGATAGAGAAATCAAAGAAAACAGAACAAAGGGTTGTGAAAACAGCAACTGCTTTTCTAAAGAATAAAATACTATGACATGATATTTGGAATTTATCACTCTGGACAAGAACCTGGTGCTGAAAGGAGATAAAGTGACATGCATGGTACCTTTTCATTAACATAGTGCAAATCACAATGTGAAAAAAGAAGGTGAGAGAGAGTGAGAGAGAGAAAGAGACAAAAAAAGAAGAAAAATGTTTGTGCCAGAGGCAGGCAGTGAAGAGGGAAGTTGGGAAACTGAGGATACTGGTGGCAAGAAATATGCACTAGTTAAAGTTATTATACATTGTATAGCTGAAACTCAAACATGAACAACTTCATAACTATGAAGAAATAGCCAACTATATTATGAACAATCTTTTTACCACAATGTTTAAATAAAGTATTTTTTTAAAAATGGACAAAAAATCTTAGGAACACAAGAAGAAGAGAACAAATTTAAATAAATTTGACCAGAGAAGAAAGGGGAGAACTCACAAAAGTCACCTTAGAAGTACAAAAAATATGAATTATTGTAAACCACAGCCTTACCCACTAAGCAGAAGAACCTAAAAGAAATGAATTATAAGAATGATGTAACCTTCCAATATTGAATTAGGAGCAAGTAGAAAGTCTAAACTGACCAATTATGAGTAAAGAAATTAAAACTATAAAAATTTCCTCAAGCACAAATGTTCAAGTACAGATAGGCTCACTAGCGAATTCTACCACATCTTCAAAGAGTTATTGCCTTTACTCCTCTAGCTCTTCCTAAATATAAAAGAAAAAAGAATTCTTCCTAACAACTTCTAAAAGGAAACATTACCCTACTACCAAAAGCATATAGAGGTATTACTGAAAATAAAAATTATAGGCTGACATGATATTTTGAAGCAAAAATCTTCAAAGCATCTTAGCAAGCTAAGTTCAACAATATATCAAAAACTAAGCCCACACCATTATTTTAGGGGATTAATTTCTGGGATTTGAGGCTAATTTATGACAATCAATGAATATAATTCATCATATCAACAAAAGAAAATGTAAAGATCATATGACCAAATCAAAGAAAATATTTGACAAGATGCAACACTCATTCATGATAAAAATAAAAACTTCACTAAAATTGGGATAAAAGGAACATACCTCAAAATAGCAATAGCCATTTATAGCTAACCCACTACCAACATTAGTCATTGACAATGAAAATAAAACCAAAGCATTCTCTCCAAAATCAGACATAAGACAAAGATACCCACTTTCCCACTAATATTCAACATAGTTTTAGATATCTTCACTTCCAAAGTAACTAAACGCCCCCAGAAAAGGGCATCAAAGAGAAAGTTAAAAAATTAGGGCCGGTTGGTGCCTGCCTTACCGCGCCAGCCTTGGACGGACTGCGGTTCGATCCCCCGTGCCCCATATGGTCCCCCAGGCCAGGGGCGACTTCTGAGCGCATAGCCAGGAGTAACCCCTGAGTGTCACTGGGTGTGGCCCAAAAAACAAACAAAAAAAATTAAATGATCACTATTTGTAGATGACATAATAATATCCCCCAAAACACAAAAGCTTCACTTTATATAAAACAGAAATAATAAAATAATATATCAAATGATCAGGCTACAAAATCAACACACAAATATATATTGCATTTCTATGTGCAGACAATGTGCTAAAAGAGAAAATATAGTACTTTCTATAAAAAATTAGTTTTTGTGTGTGATCATAAAACTCAAAATTCTATAAAAAAATTAGTTTTTGTGTGTGATCATAAAACTCAAAATTTCCAAAGCCATTTTGATGAAAAAGAAGATTGGAGGAACTGAATTTCATGACTTTAAGCTAAGCTATGAAGTTATAGTAACCAGAACAGTTGCATAGGGATAAAGATACTCAGATCAAAATAATAATATTAAGAACCCATAGTTAAGCTTCAGATATATTGACAATTAATCTTTGAGAAAAGAGCTGGGGCATTTTTATTTTTTGGTTTACTTTATCCCAATGTTTGTATATAAGTGTGTTTTTCTTTTTGGTAAAAAAAAAAATTTTCAGGTTTTCTCTTCAAAGTTAATTTCTACTTATATGGAATTCTCTCCTTAAAAGTCCCTGATATGATTTCTCTTCTGGTGACTTTACACGTTCTTAAGTATTTTCCCAGCATGTGATCTATCCTGAGAATGTTACATGTGCTCTAGAGAAGTAAATTCAACATTGGGGGTTAGAGGGCCCCATACTTGTCTGTCTGTGAATTTCAGTACTTTTAATTCTTGTTAAATTTCTTGATCTGGGATGTCTGAGCCTATCTTCTAATACATTTTTAGCTTGAACACTATGTTTTCTGATATAGGTGTTGGTCCCTCTGTTTCTATAATCTTTGGGAAATATAGGGGAGCCACAACTGAAAGTTATCAGGCCTTTTACTTCAGGGATCACTCCTAATGGAAGTTAAAGGATCCTATATGGTTCAGGAGATTGGACCTGGCTGAGAAATGGGCAAGACAGCACCACACCTGCTGTACTCTCCTTCTGATTTCCCCAATTTTAGCCTTTTTTAAACCTGTAGTGACTTTATCCCAATCATTCACTCTCAACTTGGGTTTCAAATTTTATTTCTCTTATAAAAAAGGGAGAAAGTTGAATTTTGCTTCCTAATCCATTCAACTAGACCAGACCTTAAAATGGAATAACTCCTTCATTTAGAAAAGTTATTGATCTAAAGGAATTTGTTGCTATTTTTCTATGGATTTTGGTTGCTTTTTGCCTTTGACCTTTCCTTTTTATCTAAAATCCATCAATTTCCCTAGCAGATCTGGTTTAGATGTGACAAGTTCCTCAAATGTTGTATGAGAATGTGTTTATTCCTTTGATCTGATAGACAACCTTGTAAGGTTGAGGACTCTTGGTTGAAGGTTCTTATTATTCAATGTCTTAATGCTCATAACATTTATCAAAACATTCAATCTTGCTTAACGTATTGTAGAGCTTAATTTGAAAACTCTGTTATAAATCTTATTATTTTCCCCCATACCCTACCACCTCTACCCCCTTATATGAGTCTTTGCTTCTCTATTGCCTTTTTTTCTCATCTCTTCTTTTTTTTTAATATTTTTTATTTTTAATTATGAGAACAAAGATGCAAAGAAAGAGGACAAGGTAAGGTTACAGTGGTTATGAGTTATGTTACTCATAACATAATTCTCCGAAGAAGTCCCCTTGCTGATATGTTAACTTTGAACTTTCGGCCAACGAACATTAAGATAAATAAAACAGAATCCATGTGCAATTACTTTGTTTGTCAAGTCCCCAGATTATAATATTATAATTATAATATTATATAATTATATACATTATAATGTTTCTTAACAGCACACAAGGCTATCTAAAGCCATAAAACTTATATAACTCCTTGAACATTAGAGGCATACTATTTTTTAACATTTCCATGTACATGCATATTAGTTTAAGTTAACCTCAAAAATTTAAGTGGGTTTTTTGTAAGGATTAGAGTCAAAGGAGCACAGTAAAAATGGTGTTAGAGTGGCAATTGTTGTTTGCATAGGCCCACCAAATATGAGGGGCATGGAAAGAAATAACGTTGGCCTAAATACAAAGAGACCTTATCCCTGAAGTTTCCTGGCATAAGACCAACTCTAGGCTCCAGGCGAGCTAGATAGTCCAATCCAATACATTGTAGTGCCAACACACTTTTATTTTTTACACAGTCTCTGTTGTTGGTATCATGTTTCTGTATCAAAGATCCTTGAATCTGCATATCCTGCATTGAAGTCAGGATGTGGAGCGTCCTCCTGCCTCACCTCATAATTAAAGGGCAATGCACGAAGTCCTATCCTGTAAGCAGGTCCTTGTTGTTTTTAGTCTTCTCAGTGTTAAGGGAAGACTCTTCTGAGCAGTTCGATGTCTGAGCAGTGGTAGGGTCTTCCGTGATAGAGGATTGCTTCCTGGTGATGTTACTCTATTGCCTTTTTAAGGAAAATATCTCAGTCTTTTTTCATTTACAACGAATATTGGTGGATATTATTCTGTTTAAGATTATTTTTATTTGTTCTTTTTACCTCTAGGGTTGTTGCATTAATATCCTTCTTCCAACTGAAGTTTTCATCTATTATTTTTTCGATCATCTGTTCTTTTCCTTTCCTCCTTTCCTCATCTGGAATAACTTTGATTCTGAGATTGTTCTTTTTTTCCTATTGTCAACAAAATCTTTTAAATTCTCTTAATTATTTTTCTTAACCCGTTTTATGACCTCCCCTTTTATGATGGAGTTGTTACCTTGGCTTTGTGGTCTCTGGCTGGTTTTTCAATTTCATTCACTTTGCTATTAGACTTGCTACGGTATTCATTAGTTCCATTATTTCTATTTGAATGCCTTTTTTTTTCATTGTGGGGAGTTCCACTTTCAATTCTGCTGGATACTTTCTCCTGACACTATGCTCAGGAATCTCTCCTGGCATGTTCAGAGACCGTATAGGGCGGTGCTAGGGGTTAAACTAGGTTCAGTCTCATTCAAAGCAAGCATGCTACCCACATTCCTATCATTCCAGTGCAAGATTGACTCCAATGTTGTTGGGTTTTCATCTTTCTCACACAGGTGTGCCACAGGAGAGGCTTGGCAGGACATCATGTTGGCCTGCATGCCAGGGAAGAAGTGTGCCCCAGAGTCAGAGCCCAGCAACAGCACAGAAGGGGAGACACCCTGTGGCAGCAGCTTTGCAGTCTTCTACTTCATCAGCTTCTATATGCTCTGTGCCTTCCTGGTAAGCATAAGGGGCATGGAAGAGCTACAGGCAATAAATATGTAGTTGGGGCTGGCGAGGTGGCACTAGAGGTAAGGTGTCTGCCTTGCAAGCGCTAGCGTAGGACAGAGTGCGGTTCGATCCCCTGGCTTCCCATATGGTCCCCCCAAGCCAGGAGCAATTTCTGAGCGCATAGCCAGGAGTAACCCCTGAGCGTCAATGGGTGTGGCCTCCAAACCAATAAATAAATAAATAAGTAAATAAATAAATATGTAGTTTAGTACAAACCAAGCCAATGATGTCTACAGCTCATGGCTGAGGCAGCTGGATCTAAGTGGAAAGACAGAGTTATTAGGAATATAGAACGTCACACACTGAAATGAGAACTGTGACAATAGACCAGAGTAAGCTCACTCGGGCACTTCATTATCTATTGCTTGCTTTTAACATGGGGACATTGGCACAGACAAAAAGAGGATGAGTGTGGAGGTCTAGAAACAGTTTATGCTTTCTTCAAAAAGGAAGAGGGAGGAGGATAGGGGAGAGGATATGGGAAGTAGGACAGGAACAGAGGTGGAGGGAGGACAATTTGGTGAGGGGAATTCCCTTGATTTTATGTTAATTTGTACCTAAAATATGATTGTCAACAATATGTAAGCCAATATGATTAAAATAAAAATTATATCAAAAGAAAAAGGAAGAGGGAAAGGTAATTCGTGTTTTATAGCCTAGACTATGACATAGGGGAAACAATGCAGCTCATGTGAGGGATTCATCCTACACAACTTTGAGGATGTGTATATCAAATTCACATCCATGGAACATAATTCTGTGACTGTTTTAAACAGTGGCATGTTCCTAGTCATTAGAAATGTCTTCTGCCTCATGTGGAACATGTGAAAATGGATTCAAGGAAAAGTGTGTAACCATACCTCTTAGAGCCACTCATAACACACTCCTTTTCTGCAGATCATCAACCTCTTTGTAGCTGTTATCATGGACAACTTTGACTACCTGACAAGAGACTGGTCAATACTTGGGCCCCACCATCTGGATGAATTTAAAAGAATTTGGGCAGAATATGACCCTGAAGCCAAGTAAGTCCTCAGCAGAAAATTCCGATTCACAAAGCCAACAGAGGGGCTTGATCTCCCCTACTTGTAAGAGATGTGTCATGGAGCCAACTGACAGCACAACAGAGTGTTTGCCTTGAATGCATTCAACTTGGATTCGATCCCAGGAATCCTATATAGTCTCCTGAGCCCTACCAGGAATGACCCCTGAGCGAAGAGCCAGGAGTAATCTCTGAGCACTGCCTCACACAAACAAACAAAAAGATGTATCAATATCATTGAGATGGGTTAACATTGGTAAATCATAAAGTCTATTCCTCAAGGTCAAAGGCCAGCTAATATGCAGCTTAGCTTTACCTAAGTCAAAATTTATCTCCATTTTTAATTGAATAGAATTATAGAAGAGCCTAGTGTCAGAAATAACTACAAGTATTTCAGATATTCAGTATCATCTAGATCTCCACTCCATTCCAACTTCAGTTCCAAGGAAATGCTCAACTCAGTCATTTTGTTTGTTTTGGGGCCATACCTAGTGATGCTCAGGGTTTATTCCTGGCTATGTGCTCAGAAATCGCCCCTGGCTTGGGGGACCATCTGGGATGTCGGAGATCAAACCACAGCTCTTCTTAGGCTGTTCCGGCCTCTCAGCTCATAATTTTTGATTAGATAATAAATTGGTTTATGCAGAAAATACTTATGGCTAAGTATTTGAATCACTACTAAATCAAGTTGTTAATAGATTGGCTTATGCAGAAAATATTTATGGTTAAGTATTTAAATTACTACTAAATAAAGTTGTTCATAAGAATATAGAGTTCTCTTTGTGTTGGAGTTTTTCCCAGTAACTAATAGGGCTAAGTTACTTGGGAAAATTCTTTTTTTGCTTGTTTTTGGGGGGCATACCTGGCAGTTTTTAGGGCTTACTCCTAGCTCTCCATTCAGAAATCACTCCTAGAAGGCTCAGGGGGACCTTATGGGATGTCAGGGAATGAACCTAAGGTGGCTGCATGCCAGAAAAACACCCTACCCACTGTGCTATCACTTTTGTCCGAAAGGATTATACTTCTAAGTGGGCCCCACCTCTCAAATGGGTTTCTGGAAAAGCCCAATTCCTGTAACTGACCTCTCTTTCTCCTTTGTCTCCTCTTATAGGGGTCGCATCAAACACTTAGATGTAGTTACCCTTCTCCGGCGGATTCAACCTCCACTGGGTTTTGGGAAGCTGTGCCCTCACCGTGTCGCTTGTAAAGTAAGATATGACCCGAGTTTACTGAGAGAGAGAGGTCTCCTGATCTGTGTCCTTGGTCAGGGTATTGATCCTTCAAAGAATTGAAGACAATATTGAAGACAATAAAGAAATAGGCCTAGGTTCATTAAAGATCCAATTGCACAATAATTTATGACTATAAAGGAACAACAGAGTTCATATCTGACCAAAGGATTCTGCTCAAAGTTTGGTTATACAGCACCCACGTGAAAGTCTGATGGATAGATGATTAGTGGCTCTTTTCCTGGAATCAGAGGATCATTAGAGTATATGCACTGGCTGCAGGTCCAAGTGAAACCCCCAAATAATATACACAATGACCACATCCTGTGATTGTACAAGGAAGAGAATCCATTGTTTCCTTCATATTTCTCAGTGGGACCTAACCCACTTGAAAAGAATATCTATCCTAAATGGTGTTCAGCACTGCTCTTATTTAGATAGTCTGGTGCAAGAGCCCCTAAGTAGGTGTCTATCATAGAGAGTGTTCAGCCTTTCTTCTGCCCTTCCTGTACTATGGACCAGGTAGTCCTAAAAATGCAAAAGAGTATCAGTTGTCCTTTTCCCCCTCTTTTAATTATGAAGCCACCCCTATTCTCACTATTCTGTACTCCTATTGGAGTAAACTGAAAAAGGGTTAAGAGGAATTGAGGTCAGAAAGCCATATAGGTAAATAAAAAACACAAATGGAAAAGGTCAGCGCTGTGGATAATCTCATGGAAAATGTAGATGGGAGGGGATACAGAGCTCTCTATCTGTATTCTTACACTTTGTTTATCCTCATCAATATACACACTGTGATATATATATATATAGACATACATATATGGATATATTTGCAAGAGTCTAGAATATATGAGATTATATAAAGAACACCCATTCAAAGTAAAGTCATAGTACAGTGGAAAATCTGGACAAGATAGTACTGGATGCACAAGGCTGCAGTGTGTCCACTGTTACTGCCAGACACCTGTATGAGTTGTAAGATTGGGTGTCAAGATTTTAATTGCATGCTATATAAGTCACACTCTATGGGAGGAGATAAAAAGAAAGCCATCCACTCAGGAAAGTCTAGTCCTTTTTATATTTAGGTGGACCAGAGGATGCCAAGTGATCTGATGAATGAAATTCCTGGTCACATCCTTCGGGTTGATGCAGAGGGAATTACTTGGAAATCTGAGTGCCCCATATTGAGCATAGTCTGCCTAGAAACCAATGTGGGGATAAAAATCTTAGGAGGAAGAAAAATAAAACCCTTTCTGACATCAAGAACTTCTGAGTTTCAGGGTATATTTTTCAATGTACATGAAATGGGGTACAACTGCCTTTTCTGAAAACATACCTCCTGTGATCATTTCTTTAACCTGAATTCTGGAGGAGGATGCTTGGTAGATGAGATTCTAGCCAATTCTTGAGGTGCAGCTGTTTTGTTGCCAATTAAAAAAACAGATCTACGGGGCCCGGGAGATAGCATGGAGGTAAGGCATTTGCTTTTCATGCAAAAAGGTCATCGGTTCGAATCCCGGTGCCCCATATGGTCCCCTGTGCCTGCCAGGAGCAATTTCTGATCATGGAGCCAGGAGTAACCCCTGAGCACTGCCGGGTGTGACCCCCCCAAAAAAAACCAGATATACATGCCCGATCAGACAGTTGAGCAGAGAAGAAGGGTAGGTTTATGTCCTTTTGTGGATAAAAGATCTACTCATGAAAAATTGCATCCTTTAAATTTGTGAAGAAGGCAAGAAGACTTAAGGAAGATTCAAGATTCTAAAAACCCTTACTAAACCCCCCACCTACTTCTGACATGCACATGCACACACCACACACAAATACATATCACATACAAAGGCATAGCCATGTTTCAAGGGTTCCTCCCAGCAATCAGATACACGGTGATTATTTTGTTCTTTTGAGAACCATTTGCTATAACCACCAGTTTTGTTCGTTTATTTTCTCTAGCGTCTTGTCTCCATGAACATGCCTCTGAATAGTGATGGGACAGTCATGTTCAATGCCACCCTGTTTGCCCTCGTCCGAACAGCCCTGAGGATCAAGACAGAAGGTAAGAGATCCTGTTGGCCCCTCTTAACTTCCTTGTGGAAGTTTTTATACACCATTAAATGGTGCTTCCAGATCTGTCCATCTTGTTCTAAAATCATGGATCTTACCCTTCGCATGTAGGGATGTTATGGAAGTCTGCTTGGTCATATTTCCTCTTCTTGAATGGTCACCTGGCCTCTTGCTTATTTACTTTGTGCTTTATAATATTCCATTAGACTTCTAGTTGTTGATAATATGTTAATATAAATGCTGCAGAAGAGTTACCTGGAAAATGAGCAAAGCTCCACCTAAATGGAACTTAACTTCTAGTGGGTGTCTCAAATGCCCAACTTCTCTTTTAAATTAAAAGGACCTGTGAAAGTGATCCTACTGGCAAGTGTTCACAGGGTTGATATTATCTCGTAGTTATCAGCATCTGATCATAAGCCAATAGGTGGGACTTTAGCTTTCGCTTGTGCTCAGAGGTCTGGTTGTGCTCCTTTGGGAAGGAGAAGCACTTTTTTTTGTTTGTAAAACCATTATTGATTTATTGATTGGTTTTTGGGCTACACTTGATGGCCCTCAGGGGGCACTACTGGCTCTGCACTCAGAAATCTCCCTGGCAGGCTGGGACCCATCTGGGATGCCAGAAATTGAACCCGGTCCCTCCTGGGTCAGCTGCATGCAAGGCAAACTCCCTACCGCTGTGCTATCTCTCTGGCCCTACCCTTTTTTTTTTCTTAATCCCAAGGCATCCTCAAGGCTAGCAGCTGCCTTGCTAATGACAAACTGCTGTCATTAGAATTGATCAATATTTCTGAACCATCCTGTGGAGAAGGCAGGAAAGGCTGTTGGAAATGTCCCTAAGAAGATGCATTCACTCTCCAGGGTGTTTGCCACAGTGTTTCCTAGACTGTCCACTTGCTTCAGAATCAGCCCCAGGAAACTTGCTTAATATTCCCAGGCCAGCCCAGTTCTACTGGATTTGAACCTCTCTGAGTGTGGAACTCAGGAATGTACACTTGAACCAGCTGCATGGGCAATTCATATGTGAGACAAAGCTTGGAAATACGGATCTAATAAACAGGCAAAGCACAGATGAAAGGAGCAGTATGCTTGATTTCCTCATTTTATGTTTAATTCTTATGAGTTTCAGGCTGCAAGTTACAGCTTTTTAAGTTTTGTGTGCAGTAGGAAGTGCTGAAAGATGAGAGATTTGAGTCTGATGACATAGATTAAACAATCAAGAAATCTCTTTACTCAGTTAAACATTTACAGAAAAATTGATTCAAATACCTTTGTGGTGCAAGGTTGTGTTGGTGAAGGGGGGGTGTTCTTTTTTATGAGTGAAACCCAACTAAAAAATGTTTGTAATCATGGTGCTTAAATATAGTATTAAAACATACACAAAAATATTAACTGAAGGTTATTCCTCTTATATTCTTTTCCTCAGACAGTCAAGATAAAAGCAGAGAACTGGAGATGGCCAAATTTGGTAGAATTGTCTAGAAAAGGAGGGGAAGGGTAGAGAGACTGGGGAATAAGGTGTCCTTAAATGGGAAACATCAAGAAATGGTGGAGAGCCTAAGTCTCTTATTAGGAGGATATGTTAGAGCTCTGCTTTGGTCTCAGACAGTCTAAATGGGAAGACATAAGGGATAGAAAAGAGGAGGATGTTTGAAAGAATTATCTTTTATATACCTTAGGTTCTTTTCAGGAATTTTCCTTTGGGCCCGTTCTTTCAAATATCATCTTGCCCAGATTCCTTTTGTCCTTATGTAATTATAACAAAGAGAAACATGAAAGAATTCTGAAGGATATATGTCAAAATAATGAGCAAAATTAAAAGAAAAAGCAATTCAAATTCTACCACTAATTCAAAAGTAACTAAAACTAAAGAATACACTCTCAGTTGCCAATACAAAAACTTGGTCTGAAATCATTATAAGCAGCTCTATTTTTGAAACCAAGATCCAATATGAATTCAACATACATGTGTTTGTGTGTGTTTCTGTGTAAAACACAGGAGTAAAATGGAAGGAAACTAGCTAAGGTCAACATTGAGAGTCAAGTAGAATCAGCAGTGATTTTGATTTTTATGTTAGTTGACCTTGGATTTTTTTCTGTAACAACACTGACTGCATTTATGCCCAGGGAGTGAATTTTATTTACTAAGAAGAGAACGTAGATGATTACTAGAGGAGATATGTCATGATGCATAAAGTGTAGTATATTGAAGCTGTGTATCTACATCCATGGATGAACAGAAGCACTGAATGCTGAAAGAGGGCTTCAGTTGTTAAGAAAGATTATCAGAGAAAACAAGCAAACGGGAAAACAAAAAGGGATAAGCAGCTGATAACAATGTCAAATAATCTGTTCTGAAACAATCAGATCAATTGCTGATAATACTGAAAAAAAAGCTAATCAGAAAGAATCAACTCCATTTTGCCAATCTCAAAGAAATGGGACAATCCAGAGAAAGGAAGGATACCAGCCACGGGAGAATAGTTAAAGGATTAAAGAAAACTCTAGACATTAGTACTTTTTACCATACTTTATTTTGTTCTAATACTTTCCTGTATGTTTACAATTCTGTAAATCACATGTGAAGTGTTTTTATAACACAAAAATGATATTTTTAAAAGTATGACTGTCACCATTCCCCCCAGCACCTATACAGGTACAGTCCTCCTATAGGCCAAATACCTACAATGACTAGAAGACAAATACGAGTTCTAAGAAGTAACTGGAAATGTGAGAAAATGGGAAGAATTGTGAGGCTACACCTGATGTCAGTCCTCATTCTTTTGAGAGTGGAAAAAAATGAAAGAGAAACTAATATCTTCTTCAGAGAACCAGTCTCCAAATAAATCACCTTCTGAAATATAGAAGAAGGTTTTTTTTTATAAATAATATCTAGATGGTATGAAATCATTGTTAATGAAACTCCAGACTGTGACACATTTCACTATGAGAATAAGTTGATGCTACACAAAGAGTGAAAATTCTGCAGAGAGCTATTTCAGCTGTTTGGTCTAGTATAATAAACTAGTTCAAAGTAGGAACTTAAAATAATAGAGACGTATTGTCTCATGGTTGCCGGGTCTGAAATAAAGGTGAGGACAGGATTTGGCTCTAGATGCTATCTGGGAGAATGTTCCATTCCTCCTCTGCTTTTACGGGTGGGGTGGGGTGGGGGGCTCCCTCATTTGGCATGTGTTCAGTCATAGTCAGTTGCCTCACTTCAACTTCACCCTCTATTTTCATTTCTATTTTCCTGATTCTGTTTGTTCTTCCCAGAAGGGTAAATAGAACTCACCAGATTCCAGTAGGATCTTTTAACTAATCATATCTGCAAAGATACAGGTTTCCAGCTGAGGTCCCAGGTGGGCATGATGCCCAAGTCATAAAGAAGGGAACCATAGGAGAAAAGTTTGTCTGAGTATTATATTATTAGATATTTTTATAGCATAGGTCTGAAACCATGAGTTCTCTTTGAATTCACAGTCCATCTTCCTCATCTCTCTCTCTCTCTCTCTCTCTCTCTCTCTCTCTCTTCCACGGACATCTTTGCTTTCATATAGGAAACTTTCTTCCATATTGCTGCAGGGTAGATATCAGCTCAGAAAATCTGATGGCAAAGCTACCCACCTCTAAACCATTCCATCTGCCCTATGCCATGGCAGAAGCACCCTTGCATTAGATATTTCATTGCTTCATAACAATTTTTATAGCAGCAATAAACTTTGAGCTTGTAGCTCTCTGCTGATTTTCATTGCCTATCCAGGAGGCTGATTGAGATGGATTCATTTCCAGGGTTTAGAGTCACTCCACAGCTCCTCACGGTGTTGGAAGGCCTCCTTTCTAGCAACTGTGGGATTGGATGTCTTCTGGGAAGACTACAGCTCCAGAAGCTTCCTTTGGGTCTCAGGGAGTCTCTTCCTCCTAGCCAGGCCTCTCACTCTTTGAGCTTAACAGATGTCAGGCAATCTGACCCGTTGCCTTCTGGTTTACATTTTTTATTTTATCTTTTATAAGTAAATTATTTAATGAAATAACCATGAGATACACAGTTCAAGGTTGTTCATGGATGAGTTTCAGTTACATAATGTACAACACCCATCACTGGTGCACATTTCCTTCCACCAATGTCCCCAATTTCCTTCCTGCCCTCCTCTCTGCCTACCTCTGTGGCAGATATTTTTCATCTTTCTCTCTCTCTCTCTCTCTCTCTCTTTTCATTTAGACACTGTGGCTTGTAATAGTTTTACTGAAGGGGTATCAGTAAAGATCATACAAAGATATCACTTCATTTCCTTTGAGGACTCAGTTCTTGTCCAGAATGATCAGTTGCAACTATCATTGTCATTGTGGTTCCTTCTCTGTCCTGCTGCTCTCCCCTCTATTTGTGGCAAGCTTCTTACCATGGACTGGTCCTCCTAACCCTTGTTTCTTTTGTCTTTGGATAGTATTGCCATACTATCCTTTTCTATATACAATGAATAAGTAGAATTATTCTGTCTATCCCTCTACCTCTGACTCATTTCCCTCAGCATAATGCTCTTCATATTCATCCATGTAAAAGCAAATTTCATGAGTTCACTTTTTTCTATCAGTTGCATAGTATTTCACTGTGCAGACTCATTCACAATATGTCTAACAGGAGTACACCAAACACATTTCCCCTCTCTTGTAATGAGAAGTTTTAAGATGTACTTTTGTTTTGTTTTATTTTGGGGCCACACCTGGCAGCAATCAGGAGTTGCTCATGGCTCTGTGCTTAGAAATCATTCCTGGTAGGTTTGGGGGACCATATGGAATGCCAAGAATCGAACCCAGCTCCATCCCAGGTTAGCCGCCTGGGAGGCAAACACTCTATTGTTGTGCTATCGCTCCGGCCCCGAGATGTACTTTCTTAGCAACTAACTTCCAAATATGCCACGCAGTATTGTTAGCTATAGTCAGCCAGATGAACATTTGCATCCAATTTATGTTCACTTTATGGCAGAAAATTTATATCTGAAAACTCCACTCTATTTCTTTGGGGGGGTACTCAGCTGTTCTTAGGGCTTACTTCTGGCTCTGTGCTCAGGAATTACTCTTGGTAAGGTTCAGGAAACCATATGGGATACTGGGAATCTAATCAGAGCTGGTAGCATGCAAGCCTAACACCTTGCATGCTGTGCTATGCTCCAATCCCCTGTGAACAAACTCTGTTTTGAAACAGCTCATTTGAGGAGGCAGTTTACCTGAGTAATTCCTCTTTCTCAAGGTTGCATGTACCACATGCTCCTGGGTGTCAACCTTTCACATCCTCATCTTGAGGTGTTGTATAGGGTGTGCACAATCAGGGTGAGTATCAAGGGTGACATCTTCTAATTCTGCCTTTCACATCTTTTCTGATAAGCCAAGAGCCCAGGTCTCCTTTCACAGAGCTTCCAGTCATTCTTCCAGGCATCTAAGAAAGTCTCTTCTACCATAGAGAGCATAGATCCAGAGAGGCTGTTAGGCCACGTTCTTACCTATTCTGTGCAATGTTTTGCCACCTCCTACTCCTGTTTCACTACCTCCCAGAGATCTCATAACCAGCCTTCCTCGTGAGAGCTTCTGTGGGTAGCAGTTCTCAGGAGATTTTGAAAGAAGATTCGGAACTCTTGCCTTCGCATTCTCCACACTTCCTGGAGTGGCCCGTAGAAGGTCCTGAGAATGCTGCCCACATGACAACATTTTTAGTTTTCCTGGGAGGAAGTTGTCTATCTTAGACCAAACACTGCTACATTTGTCCACTCCAGGTTTCAACCCTAGGAAAGCAGTGTGCTGTGTGAAAGGGATACCTTGACTGAGTTGAGGATCGGGCAGGAAAGACAAAGAGAAAGAATGGGGTAGAGACAGGAGAGAAAATAAAGGAAAGAACATTTGAGACAGACATAAAGAAGAGGTAGAAAATGGGAAGATGAGGGAGAGAGTGAGACTGAAGCATCAGCACCATGAATGACCAGTGGTGGCTTTCCCTATTCAGTAGGACCTACCCCAGGGGTGGGTTTTCCAAGAGGCTGTAGATCATCTGCAGCCCTGCAATGCCTTTTCCACAGGGAACCTAGAACAAGCCAATGAGGAGTTGCGGGCCATAATCAAGAAGATCTGGAAGAGGACCAGCATGAAACTCCTGGACCAAGTGGTGCCTCCTGCAGGCGGTAAGTGCTCACTGGACATCTCTGGGTCTCCCACGATGTACCAAATACCCTTGGCAGATCCTCCATCTGTGGCACGATTGGAAGTGTGGGCACATGCCTGAGATTTGAATGCTTGAGTCCACAACACGTGCAAAATTTCTCTAGATCTTTCCAGTGGCACAAAGGGCCTTGAGAGAAAAGAACAAGGAAGGATACCCTTTATGAACTCAGAAATCAATGATCAGGATGACCATCTGGTGCCTTCCTATATTTTATAGATGGGGTCAGATATGGTCCTCAAATGCTCAAAGGTTTGACTAAAATTCCAAGGCAACATTGCAAAGATTTCCCATGGTGCAAAGCTGATTACACTAGGAATTACAGAGTTTTTGGAAAGAGAATCCTCTAGAAGCTCCTCTAGGTTTTAAAAAAATGTTTTGCATTTATATGTAAAATGAATAGATTTTATCTTAGATTATTAGAAGTAGCTTGTCCCCACTCTAAAGATATTTTGCATTATATTTAAACCCTAGGAGCCCCAGTTTATAAATGTCCTTACTATTATCCCCAATGAATATCAGAAATAATATTAACTTCCTATGCATAGAATTTCACAAACATGCATGAGATTTATTTTTGTTGTTGTTGTTATTGTTGTTGTTGTTTTGGGACACACCTGGTGACAATCGGGTTACTCCTGGCTATGTGATCAGAAATTGCTCCTAGCTCGGGGGACATATGGGACTCCAGGAATTGAACCAGAGGTCTGCCCTGGGTCAGCTGAGTGCAATGCAAACACCCTATTACTGTGCTATTGCTCCAGCCCCTGCATCAGATGTTTTAATTTGGCTATAAAAATATTAAAATCAACTTCTAGAAGTTGTAATTAACTGATTACATTCTTGCCTTTGTCCATTTCAAATCAATAATTTGTGTTTAATGGGAAATAGGCAATCCTGAATATTTGTCATTTTGAAATGAGGGCTATCAAAAATATATCAGTAAGTAAATATCCACATATTTAAATATATACATGTTAATTCTTCATAGACCAGTTGCATGAACAGAGACATAGGATAAAAAGCAATTTGATACAAGTATAAACTCAAGAGGGTCACTACCATCTGGGATATAATTCCCAAATGGCCAATGGAATCAAAACGAAGTAGAGTCTTTGAGAAACTTAAAAAAAATTCTATTTCTGGAGAGTTCTAGATGCACTAAAACTTAGATTGTTAGACCCAGCTTGTCTCCACTCTAAAGATATTTAGCATAATATTTAGAAGCCATAAAACTGCACACAGCACCTCTGCATCAAGAAGACATTTTTTATTTTTTGTTTTTGGGCCACACCTAGTAGAACTCAGGGACTCTTGGCTCTATGCTCAGAAATTACACCTGGCAAATTCCAAGGACCATATGGGATGCCAAGAATTGAGCTGGGTCGGCCTCTTGCAAGGCAAATGCCCTACCCACTGTGCTATGACTCTGACCTCAGGTGGCATTTCTTAACCTTTTATCTAACCAATGCCCCATTCTAACCTTGTCTTCTTCCTACAATACCTTCCCATTATCCTACCAGTTAGTCCCCTAAACACAATTTCACATTTCTCATTTTTCACTTATGTTTCCCTGGGAATATTTTGTGTACCATGTAACGTTTTTGAGAAATGTTGATTGAAAGCACATGTCTTAGCTCCCCTAAATCACCATGGCACCTAAAATTCGCAATGCATTCCCAAAATGCTACTTGAAAGTTGATATAATAGAGAACCACTTTTAGACATACGGGCAGCTCTGAAACTGCACACCACCTAGGTGTAAAGCTCCTAGTCCTTTACATTCTTTTATATAACCCTCTTCACCTGTCTGTGGAATGTGTTCAAGAAATTGAGTGCTTAGAAGTTAGTTAGGAAGCTCACCTGAAGTCACATGATGAGAACCTACAAGATCCTTACTTAAACCCATGCCTGAAAAAACTCCAAAAAGTCAAGCTCCTAGCTTCCTGCTGATCCAAACAGATAGGCACAGGATTTTCCTCCCACATGTGAATGCAGCTCTTGGCATTTACCATGCATGTTGGTTAAACATCACACCTGCTGTGGACTTGGCACTGTTGTGACCACTGTAGGCCACTGGATCCAACCCAGACCTATTGCTCTGTCCTTCCCACATGACTGAGTAATAGAGAAGATGGAGCTATCTATAGGGCATGGATGTTCTCCTTAGCTTCTCCACCACTTACTTTATTCCCAAGTCATAGTCAATTTTATCTTTAATAACTCAAGACTCAGTCTGGTACATATGACAAGAAAACTCTGGTTACAAGTAAAAATCAAACTTAGAAGGGAGGAATTTCCATTCCCCAAACCTTAAGCAGAAGAGTTCACACTTAGTGCCCTAAGTTTGGGGGTTCTCTATTTTTGATGGACTTGAAAATTAAGTAGAAGTTAGAAATTGAAGGTTGCATACAAAAGGTAAAGTGGAAAATAGTTTGGCAGTAGCTTTCTTCTGATTAAAAAGAAGAGAAAGGAAATAACATATTTGCTTGTTTGCATAAAGCAGCTGTAGAAAAAATACTCAAGGAACATCTAAAATGTTACAAGAGATGTAGTAATGTCAGATAAAGTGAAAGGTAGATTTTCGCTTTATAGTATTTGCTGTAGTTTTGTCTTTTCCATCCTTGTGAATGAATATCCTTTACCCTCCCATGTGAAATGAATTAAATTAAGGAAGTTTGTGTGCTAAAAAATAATGAATGATGCCTATTCACTTCCAATTTTTGTCCCCTCTGTGTGTTAGATGATGAGGTTACAGTTGGCAAGTTTTATGCTACTTTCCTGATCCAAGAGTACTTCCGGAAATTCAAGAAGCGCAAAGAGCAGGGCCTTGTGGGCAAGCCCTCCCAGAGGAACGCCTTGTCCCTGCAGGTAAGGGGCATGTTGGTAGGGACCTCGCACTTTCCTCTAATCTTTGGACAGTGACTGAATGTCTCACTCATGAGCTGAAAAACAAGTGTTTGGAAAGGATGTTGGGAGTTTCAGACTTTTCAGAAAGAGTGTTGAAGGACAATTGATCCTTCCCTTATGCTGTGTGACCTGTACGTACAGCCCTAATGGTCTTGCTTTTTCCTACCATGGTGCTCTCTAGAGCTCTGACATCCCCTTCTAAGGTGCCATCTTCCTGGGTAAAGCCCTGGATTCCACCACCTTGGGGGAAGATTGAGGTTCCCATATACACCTTATGGAGACTCTCTGCTTGGCAGACATGTTGAGGTAGGGAGGGAGGCAGTGGAGGAGACGTAGGGTCATCATCTATTCTTCTGGCTCTCAGGCTGGCTTGCGCACACTGCATGACATTGGGCCTGAGATTCGACGGGCCATCTCTGGAGATCTGACGGCAGAAGAGGAGTTGGACAAGGCCATGAAGGAGGCTGTGTCTGCTGCCTCTGAAGACGATATCTTCAGGGTATGTATATGCCCCATACCACATTTTTTGCCAGTGTCAGGTTTAGTTGGGTGGCGAGAAGGTATTGATGACCTGACCAAAAAAATCTAAGAGAGACTTGAGTTTTGTATGGAGCCCAGACCTTCCTATTCAGCTCTTTCCTCATCCCTTCACTGTCCCTATCCCTGCCCCCATTGACCATATCCCAGGGCTGGTGAAACACAGGAAGATAAGATCGTGTCTTGCCTGTGTCTGTCCATCATCTTCATCCTTATCCCTGTGACTAATTCATTCCCAAATTGCCTTAGATATGTGTCATTAATACCATCGGGAGTTCCTTCACTCCCCTGAGAAACCTCAGTCACCAAAGCACAGGGACATTCAGATGTCAAGTGTTAGACCTTGCATTTCACCAGTAGATTCTGGTTCACTTGTGCAACCCAAGAAAAGAAAGAAACTTGTGGGGTACGTTGGCTCTCAATTATGAATTCCTAAGAACATCATAAGGAGTAGGTGGTCATGATATGTGTAAGACTCGCTTTGGTCCTGATTTCTGAGTTAGTTGAGTTTCTGCTTTCGGCTGCCTGCTCTATTTCCATATGCGTAATGTCATGAGACACTCTGGGTCATCACTTCAGGGCTACTCTTTACCTCACCAAACTGATGGCAGTTGAAGAATTAGAACAATTGATTCACTCTTGAAATTAAATTCCCATCTTTAGGGGGCCTTTTTAGATAGGTATAGGTCTAGCTGTGCTCTCTGCCAGCCCGCTGTGCTGAACTAGCCAGAGAGATATCTGAGGGCACCTTTGTCTCCACTTACCTTCCTCCCATCTTGCCTACAGAGGGCTGGTGGCCTGTTCGGCAACCACGTCAGCTACTACCAAAGTGACAGCCGGAGCGCCTTTCCCCAGACTTTCACCACCCAGCGCCCGCTGCATATCAACAAGACTGGTAACACCCAAGGCGACACCGAATCTCCCTCCCACGAGAAGCTGGTGGACTCCACTTTCACCCCCAGCAGCTACTCTTCGACCGGCTCCAATGCCAACATCAACAATGCCAACAACACTGCCCTGGGCCGCCTCCCCCGCCCAACTGGCTACCCCAGTACACTAAGCACTGTGGAGGGCCATGGGCCCCCCTTGTCTCCTGCCATTCGGGTACAAGAGGCAGCATGGAAGCTCAGCTCCAAGAGGTAAGCAGGGGTGGGCAATATAAGGGACTGACCCCTTCAATCACAAGAATCTTCACACTACAGTCCAGATGCAAGTTTTGGCCACTAGGCGGTCCACTTACCCCTCAGCTGGGAACCCAATGAAACAGCAGGGTGGAAATTGCCTTCCCAGTCCTAACCTTTGATTCTACATTTGATTATATATATAGTTTGATTATATTTTGATATATACCATACTATAATATAATACAATGATTAATAATAATGGTTCATAATTACATTTTGATAATATAAATACGATATAGAATAATATATATTCAGGAGATAGCCCAAATCTCCACAGACCATAAAGTCCTGAGATTCACACTCCTAAGCAGAACCTTCTCTGCTCACCCATAGTCCTTAAATGAGCAGAAGAGCCTGGCCTGAGGGAGATGTTATAGACCAAGGCCCAACCTTATATGGGGCGAAATTCCAACTCAACAGACACACAGGTTCAACAGGGGTCAGGCTCCCTTGCCTTTGCTTGGAACAGATCTTCCCATGGAAGTTTTCCTCTCTGTGTCTTTCCTCCCAGCACCCAGTATCACACTCAAAGGCAAGTCAGAAGAGGTCAGTAGGAGCCTCTCAGCTCTGTCCAACAAAGCCTGAAGGCCCACCTATATAAAGCAAGCCTTCTTGAACTTTTACCTCCTGGTACCCCCTTTTTGTTTGGGAATTTCTACATGACACTGGACATATGATCATATCAAATATCAGTATATAGCAAATATTCATTGATAATACATCATACATTTACTTTTGCTTTGGGGCCACACCTGGTAGTGCTCAGGTTTTGATTCTTGTCTCTATACTAATTGGCTCTGTACTTTCTTGGATTTGAATCACAATTTTTGGGTCTGGAAACCATAAGTGGTGTTGGGGGTTAAGTCTACATGCAACTCCAGCACCTTCCCTGCTTCAAAGATGTATATGAGTTCATGACCTACAATTGAAGAATATGGGTTCTGTATCAGAGGGAAAAACAGTCCCTCAGAGTTCTCCCTGCTCTGTTCAAGGCAATCTCTGGCAGTGATTAGAGGATTCTATGTGTCTCTGTGATTCAAATCATCACGAGCAAGGCAAGAGTCATAATCCCTGTACTACTGGTGTTCTTCCCACCTCTTCCCTCCATGCTCCCTTCAAAGCAAATTATTTCCACCCTCAAGGCTCCCTCAGACTGCCATAACCAGCCTCTGTGTCAGGCAAGAGCTTTCTTCTTTCTAGTTGTATAGGCGGGGAGACTGAGTCATAGAAGTTTTCCTTGGCTCCTAAACCAGAGGATTGGGTCCCATATGGAACTCTCATCCTAATCTCAACACTTTTAGGGCTCTGTGCCCTCTCAACAGCTGCTGGAGAGAGATAGGCAGTGGTCATCTGTGTGAGTGTATGTGCCCATCTGTGTGCGCTTACCTATGAGGAAATAGAAGAAAGATGGCAACTTCTGATGGACTTGTATGTAACTGGAATTTTGTAGGTATCACTCCCGGGAGAGTCAGATTTCCATGGTGTGTCAGGAGGAGGGGACTCAGGACAACATCTACGATGTGAAGAGAAGTGAGAACACCGAGGAATACTGCAGCGAACCCAGCTTGGTCTCCACAGAGATGTGAGCTCTTTACCTTTTCATGTTAGGACAACCACACTCAGGAGGAAGTTAAGAAGATGTGGGAGGGTGCGTGGAGTGGATTCCTGAAATTCTGCCTATGGTCACAATTTGGGGTCAAGGAGTAGTTAATATATCAGAGGAATCCCTGCCACCCCATTGGAGAAGACAGGATCCCCTACTCACACCCATATACAGACACAGTTACCTGATGAACTTGGCCCTAGGTCACCAATACACAGTGCTTTTAGGGGATCTTAAATGTGGCTGACCACATTAGTCAAAATTGAACTTGAGTGATAATACAGAACTTAGAGAGCTTTTACACAGCCAGTCAAGTTCAATTCCCAGCACCCTCTGTGGTCCCTGGAGTTCACCAGGATTTAACAGAGAGCAAAGAGAAGGGTGTGACCAGTACAAGAGCAGAATCATAGCTAAGCCCAGAGAATGACAAATGTAGCCCCCAAACGACTCTCCCCTCCAAAAAAAGTCTTGAACTGAATATTTGTTTCTGTAGGATTGGGGGGGGGCGGGTAAGGCATATCCAGTAGTATAATGCCTACTATTAACCATCTGGGCTATCTATCCAGTCTATTAATAATATGTTTTATAGTGAGACTCGATGTAAGCATGCGTATATTAATTTACACTGATTCATGAAAGTACTTAAAACTGCCTAAAATACTTAAGACTGGGGTTGGAAAAATAGTGCAGTGAGCAGGACGCATGTCATGAATGTTGTCAACCTGGATTCCATCACTGGCATACCATATGGTCCCCTGGGCAACTCCAGGAGTAGTTCCTGAGTGCAGAGCCAAAGCCAAAAGTAACTAATCCTTGAGCATCTCCTGGTGGACTCAGAACAAACAGAAAATAGAACTGCCCAGCAGAGGTCACTGTTGACTGTTTTTGTCTATACTGAATTTTTTTTTTTTTTTAAGTTTTGAACCACACCTGGGAGGTGATTTGGGGGGAATCACAACTGGTAATAATCACACTATGTACTGCCAGGGATTGAGTCTAGGCATTCAGCTTGCAAAGCATGTAGTTAGGTCTGTCAGGGTATTTCTCTTCTCCCTATTATTTGGCTGGGAGGTGTCACTTCTATCACACCTCAGTCTACTCTCAAATCAATGCTCAGAAAGCCAAGCTCCGTAATATTTTTTAAGCCAGACATTATTATTTGAGGGGGCATAATCAGTTGTGCTTAGTGCCTACTCGTGGCTCTATACTTAGGGATAACTCCTGGTGGTAGTTAGGGGACCTTATATGATGCTTAGAACCAACCGGAATGGGACTTTGTCATTTTAGATCCAGGCTATTAGAAGTTTGTGACCTTCATTTGGTGCATTACTTCTAAATCTTTCCAAAGGAGCAGCATAGCATAGAACAGAACAGGGCAATAGGCAGTGGATCCCACCTCACAGAGGTAAGGATCACTTTGTAAAACTTTTATTTAATTGACAGCATATGTGTGTCTACACATTTGGTTCCATAAAATACATTTATGCTTGTAAATTAATATCAAATAGTTGAAGAAGTGTCATTTCCAGAGCTTTCCTAAAAGCACTTTAGAATGAGGAAAGGCAAGCTATCAAGTGTTTGAAGCAAGGGAAGCCATGACTGGCAGGGCCAACACACTCCTCTTTAATCTCAGCAAAGCCTCCTGCCACCCAGATCCTTCCTCCCAGGAAACAAGGCTGGAGGAGGAAATTCATTTCTCTAGACTGAGATAACATGAGGGATTAAAAATAAGAATCTAGTTGTCAAGACATCAGTTACCCTTCCATGCTTTTGTGTTCCTGTCAGCAAAATGGGAACAGAGAGATGGGAGAAACAGATGTTCTACTTGACCTGTCCCAATAAAATGTAGGAAATGTAATATCAAAAGAAATGCCTGCATTTCTTGATGCTCTTGATGATAAAGATAAAGAATTCTGGGGCCTAAGGAGATAGCTCAAAGGGTTGAAGTATGTGCTGTGCTTGTACGAGGCCCTAAATTCAATCCCAGGCATTGTATAGATTTCCAAGCACTGTGAAGTATAATCCTCAATCTACCACTGGAGACCTGCCAACTCCACCTGCTGGGGAACTAATAGCTCTGAGCATGCTGATTTGCTTTTTGTGGCCTTCAGTATGACTAGGACAAAACAACATTGGTGTACCTGATAATTAAAGCAGCTTACCTGATTGACCAAATATGGGAGCGACCAAATAAGGGAGGGGACCAAATTATGGAAGTGGCTTCTGAACCCAGCAAAAATTCTCGGGAGCAATTCCTGCAGAAACAAACAAACAAAAAGAATGTTCTCTACATTTCTTTTTAACCCAATGCAAATTAATACATGGGCACATCTAACAAAAATCAGAAAAAGCACATTTTTGACCCATGTCATCCTATATTGAATGCTTGGTATATCCAGGCAAGTGAATGGATTGCCCTGAGCATCAATAGGTACCAGATGCAAGCTCAAACCAAAGATGGATCTTGAAGACTGAATGCTACCTAGGTCAGAAAATGTATTAAGGAGGGATTACCAAGTTTGAAGGCATGTGAAGTGTCCCCAGGAATAGTCAGGGTCTCACCTGTGCACTGAGGGTATCACTATTCAGCCAAGCCTTTAGGAAACCTAACTTGATTCACATAGGATTATGAAGTCAATTTAGTGGGTTGCAATCAACATTTTTTAATGAAATAGAACAGAAAAGAATATAATAGACATCTTTAATGTGCGATTAAAGTAAGATGTTCATAAGACATTTAGTCAGTGAGGTAAGTTCCTGTTGATGGGAAATATGCAAAATCCATTTCTCATGATGAGTTCTATTAGAAAACAAGGATTCTTTAGCACTCACTAACTAGAGGCCCCTCACAAGGTCCCTTACAGTTCGTGCATATTTGCATGCTTAGGTGGATGTTTACTCTAAAGTCCTGACTTAGGTGCTCTTGATGATAAAGATATGGGCAGGGTGAGGAGGAATCAGGACGTAAGAATCAAGTTGCGTCCAGTGGGGAGGGCTGGTGTCAAACAGTACCGGCGTATATAGCCAGAAGACCCTAGGCATTCCCTTAAGAACCGGTGGGCCTACAATTTATTTCTAACTTTCTCAACAGCATTGAACCAAGATTGTGCCACTTCCTCAAATCAGAAATTTAGGCATAAGAGTAGACAAGCTTGTTTCGGTGGGGCATCAGTGAGCAGGACTCCGTCTGGGGTACCAGTGAGCACAACCAAACATCCACTTTCACAGGGAAACTAGTTCCTTTGACCTGCTCCCAAACGATTACAGAAGCTCAAGGCAGGGTGGGGATGAGGTAGAGGTTTCCCTCTCTATGCAAAGTAAAGTAGTTTGTTCCTGGGGATCAGGTACCCCTTAAGTAAGAGCGGTTCTTCTCTCCTGCCGGAGCAAGCCATGTGAGTTCTCTGTTCCAGGCTCTCCTATCAGGATGATGAAAACCGACAACTGACACCCCCTGAGGAGGACAAGAGGGACATCCGGCAATCTCCCAAGAGGGGCTTTCTTCGTTCTGCATCCTTAGGTAAACCAACATACCTCCCTCTTTAGAGGCACTCACCTCAAGATGATCCCCTTCAGGCATTATTGGGGGGGGGATAGGTGATCAAGAAACTGCTGTAGTCTGACCCAAATAACCTGATAAGTAATTTTCTGCACCAATGGGACCCTCTTGTAAGGGTAGAGCTTGCTGGTATGGGCTGTGGGTGATTGCCCCATGGTGTATACTGAGAAAGGTGGAAGAGAAGGCAGACACCCGGAGAGCACCTTGTTACTGTTCTACCCGCACCGCACAACCTCCTCTACCCCAGGTAGAGTTGTCCCAGATTGTACCATTGTTTCTTGTTTTCATCCCAGTCCTTTGGGTCTTCCTGCAGGTCGGAGGGCTTCTTTCCACCTGGAATGCCTGAAGCGACAGAAGAATCAAGGGGGAGACATCTCTCAGAAGACAGTCTTGCCTTTGCACCTGGTCCATCATCAGGTCTCCTCACCAGTACTTTACTATTGATTTTGACACTTATTATATTTTTATTAAGGCACCATCAGTTACAAAGTTGTTCATCATAGAGTTTCAGGCATGCAGTGCTCCAACACCAATCCTACTGCCAGTGTCATCTTTCATTTACCAATGACCTCAGGTTCTCTCTCACCGTTAGCTCATTTCAAAATAGGCAGGTATATTTTTAAGTCTGGTTAGTGTAATTTGAGACTCCTGTTTGCAGCGTTTTTGGCTCTGCAGCACTGGACTTTTGCACAAGCCAGCAGCAACCACCTAGGGAATGAGACAACCCACCATTTTGGCAAATCCCATCATACTAATCAGTATTCCTGTCTCACACAAAAGAAAGGGTGGCTCCTTTGTGTAGGAGAGACTTGGCAGTCTGTTTCCAGAGACCTAGAAAAGGCTGAGCAACAGGAGTTGCTCACACACTGATTCTGTCTGACCTCTGCTCTTCTAGGGGCATGGATGTTTCCTCCTTCATGAACACGCAGTTTCACCTAGAGTTAGAAGACAGATGACACTTGGCAGTCCAAGGAAATTCACCCACTGAGATGGACAATCAAAGAATCTGTAGCACCATATCAGCTTTATATCAGATATATAAAAAAACATATCCTGGGATATTCAGTGAATGATTTATTTATATACTGGCACAGTTGACTTCAACTGAGTGAAATAGTAACAGCCAAGACACTACTTTTTACACGTGGCTGCTCTTCATATTTTGGAACTAATAAGAACTTTAAGAGTAACCTATGACTGGTAGTTCTTATCTTTCAAGGGTCTATATCATTTTTCAGTCTTTTTGCCTCTTTATTTATATGCTCCACATGCCTATTCTCTAAAAAACATTTTCTAACACCCAAAGGAATTCACCATTAAATACAATACAATGGGGCCAGAGAGATTGCATGGAGGTAGGGTGTTTGCCTTGCATGCAGAAGGATGGTGGTTTGAATCCTGGCATCTCACATGGTCCCCCAAGCCTGCCAGGAGCGATTTCTGAGCGTAGATCCAGGAGTAACCCCTGAGCGCTACCAGTGTACCAGTGTGACCCCAAAACAAACAAACAAACAAAATATACAAGACAGTGTTTCTTATAGGTTGGTATTATTTCTCCTCAAAGAAATGCATGGAGCATTGCCTGTACTGAGATTACATTTCCACTGGGCTTTCTGCAATATTGCAGATTGCCTTACACTTTAATCTGATCTCCAGGAACCTCATACTGGAGCCCTCGAGCAGTGAGCAGTGAGTGGGAGCGTTGGCTTTCTGTAGGAAGGGGCACTGAAAAGGTTGTTATAAAGGATTTCTATAAGTTAACATCACTTACTGGTTAGAAAAGCATGCATTCATGCTCCCCCTTTTTAACTGCCTCTCAGCTTGGGCTTCTCTATCACA
>PVKC010007459.1:0-29501 GCA_004027635.1 Crocidura indochinensis
TTTTTTTTTTTTTTGGTTTTTGGGCCACGCCCGGTGACGCTCAGGGGTTACTCCTGGCTATTCGTTCAGAAGTCGCTCCTGGCAGGCACGGGGGACCATATGGGGAACTGGAGGATCGAACTGTGGTCAGTCCTAGGTTAGCGCAGGCATCTTACCTCCAGCGCCACCGCCCGGCCCCCACATTGATAGATTTTTAAATATCATTATCAGTGTAACTTAAAAAACACAAAAGTGGGATTTTTACCAAAAGAATTTTTTTACCAAAAATTCTTTTCCAAAGAATTTCCATAAAATTTGAATGTAAATTTTTAATTATGAAAAACAGTAACAGCTGCCTATTGCTTTGTAAAAACATTTGATTGATATAAAAGAAAATGGAAATCTACCAGTCTGGTTTTCACAAATGCCCTTCTAGAGTTGGTGAAGCTATAACATCCAGTAAGGAAATTATTCCATTTGAATTTATATGTGTGTAAGACATATTTTTCAGTTACAAATTCACTGCAATAATGTACTGGAAAAAATGAATTAAGAAATGTATCTACATGACTAAATAGAAGTGAACCAGGTTTATCATATTTTTCTTTTTTTCTTTAATTTTTTACGTCTTTCACTGTAATATTTTAAGTACAAAGTGACATTGAATCAGGAGTGTTCCCACCACCAACGCTGTCCTCCCTTCATCCCTGTTCCCAGCATGCATCCTTTGTTTTTAAGCTTTCTAAAATAGAGCAGAGTATTCCCATATATTAATAATTTTGATAACAACTATATATCATTAACAATTAAAATTAAACATTTTTCTTCATTAACTCAGTCACTTAAGGTTATAATGGGATAGTTTTATGAGATGCATAATATTGACGTGATAATTTTATCTATATTCAGAAATAGTAAGGGTATACAATGATTTTTTCATTAATTAATATATAAAAATCAAAAATGATTTTAGGGAGGCCTAAATCAGGGCTATTTTTTTATTATTTTAATTATGACAACAAAGATGCAAAGAAAGAGGACAGTGGAAGCACAAGCACCCATAAACAGAATTCTCGGTAGTCCCATCGATGCTATCCCAGCCTTGAACTTTCAGCCAAAGAACATTAAGAAAAACAAAACTGAACCCATGTACAATACAATTACTTTGTCCCTCAAATCTCCAGTTGTACTACATATTAGACTTATGTAACTCCTTAAACAATGAGGGCAAAGTACATTTATCTAGTTCCACACACATGCATACTAGTTTAAGTTAACCTCAAAAGTTTTAGTGGGTTGTTTTTCTTAAGGATTGGAGTCAAGGAAACATAGTAAAAAACGACGTTAGAGTGGCATTTGTTTGCATAGGCCCACCAAAATATAAGGGACATGGGAAGAAAAATTATGGCCTAAATACAAGGAGACCCTACACCTGAAGTTTCCTGGCACAGGACCAACTCTAGGCTCCAGGCAAACTAGTTTGTCCAATCCAAGTCATCGTCTGTAGTGGCAATACACCTCCATTCCTCACATAGTCTCTGTTGTTGGTATCATGCTTCTGTATTAAAGATCCTGGAGTCTGCATATCCCATATTGCAGTCAGGATGGTGCAGAGCATCCTCTCATTTCACCTCACACTTAAAGGGCAATAGAGAGAACCATGTCCTGTAGGGCAAGTCATTGTTGTTGTCAAGTCTTCTCAGTGTTAACGGAAGTCTCTTTTTAGGAGGTCGATGTCAGACCCTTGGGAGTGTCTTTCCTGGTAGAGGATTGTTTTCAGATGTTGCTATAAAAGACCTTGGATGTTTCGTAGATTGCTTGCCTGGTTCTGGCGTGGAAGATGCCCATTCTTCTGAGGCCTGTGCCAGGTCATTATATCAATGTTCAGGTTGTAAGGTACATTGTACTGAGATTTGTGTGTTCCTACCCCTATTAGATAAGAACTTATCTGTATGTATAGTGTTTTCCCATTTTAATGTGTCTATGCAAACAAGGATCAATGCCACCATGTAGTGTTATCGGCGCATCTTGGAGGCAATAGGAACAAGACCAGCAAACTCCATGACATAGTTCTATCATAGGCATTAAACTGAGGGACATTTCCACCAACAATCCTTACTGAACAGCTTACAAAGAAAAGACAAGATGAAAAGTGGATAGAAACATCATGGTAGAAGAATATATAGAGAGAGCTATAGCTGTTAAAGAAAATACACATAAAATATTCAAAAGATATATGTGTTCAATAATTAGAACTGTGTGTTACTGAAGTTAAGAAGGGTAAATCTGGGGTACTAATGGTTGGGAGGAGTATATGTTTGCAAAATGTAGACTAGTATAAAATTGCCAGAGACAGCCTGAGTATAGATGAGCAGCTATCTGCCACCCCCCAGATCAAACTCCACCCCCGCTAATTACAATCTCTGGAGCAGACCTGGAAGTGGGGAAAACCCAGGGTGCCCCATAAGGTCTCCCAGGAACCCACCTGGAGATCCGGAGGTTCTGATCCCAGATCCCAGGTTCCTGGGAGGACCTTATGGGGCACCCTGGGTTTTCCCCACTTCCAGACTGGCTCCAGAGATTGGCTTAGGGGTGGAGCTCTGGGAGGATTTTGGGCCTGGGAGGATTTTCCTCCCTTCCTGGAGCAGGATTCTAAGCCTGCACGAGCAGACCTCCATATGTGCCAGAGTCCTCTTGGCCCGGCCTAGGGTAGGGGGGCCCGAACCTGGGTCACCTGACCCCCCTCTTCCTCTTTCCTAAATCAGGGCTATTTACAATGTGTTCTGTAAGCCTATATCATCAGTATGATGTGACAATATTGAAAATACAAATTGTGGGAACCACAAACCTACTGAAACAGGATCTATGAGATATGGAACAGAAATGTGTCTTAACAAGTAAATCTTCTATGTATTATAGAATTCGAAATAGCTTGATCTAATGTGTAGTTCTGATCAAGATACTCATTTCATATTGCTGCCAATTGCATATCAAATAAGGACCAATGGGCCATTCCTATAACCCCTACTGTATATTCCAGATAGTCTTCCTCTTCTGCCTAAATAAAATTTATCTCCAACTCTATAACATCTATTTACCCCAAATTTCTAACCCTCTGCCTCAAAAGTTACAAGTTATGTATTCTAAGATGATTTATGTAATGTAAAGGGTGGAGGCAAAACCTACTTATTTTCCCTTTCTTTGTTTAACTTCTCAAAGCAGCTTATTTATTTCACCCCTGAAATTTAGCAATAGCTACAATGTACTACAAGTATTTCAGGAGCTCACCAACTCTAGAGATTGTCGGTTCCTGAAAATAGACCTAATTTTAATATTCCTATGTCCCTAGTTAGCACCAACCTGGAAGACTATATATTCCCACAAAGTTGAAATGAAAATCCCACCACTATCATTCATCATTCTACATTTTTTGTCATTCTATTGGAGAAATAACCTCATCACGAAGAATATGGCTTTCTTATGGACTTTCTGTTGTACTTGAGTTGTTTATTGATTTTCTTATATCTTCCTATTGCATTGCTAAGTTATATAATCCCTCTTCACTTTGTAGTTATTGGAATTTTTAATTTTTTTTTTGGATTTTTGGGCCACACCCGGTGATGCTCAGGGGTTACTCCTGGCTATTCGCTCAGAAGTCGCTCCTGGCAGGCACGGGGGACCATATGGGGAACCGGGGGATCGAACCGCAGTCCGTCCTAGGTTAGCACCACTGCCCGGCCCCAATTATTGGAATTTTTAATTTCACTAAGACAACAAAATAAATATCTTTCATGAGGGTTTATCAGTGTTGAGCACTGTACATAATACTTGGCATGATTGTCTCACTTGCTCTTCAGAGTAACTCTAGCAGTACCCATTTTATCAGATGAAAGACTTTGGTGGCAAAAAGAATAAGTAATTGACTTAAATCAATTATTCACCCTCGCACTGATTCACCCTAGAGCTGCCCTACACAATTAACCTCTTACATTACCGTACTAACATTGTTCATGGTGATCCTTTATGGAAGCCACTAGGCTTCGTACACAGACATGCATTTGAATTACTCTTGATATGCAAGTTTAACTTCAATCTAGATCAAAGAAAACTAAATCACTCATCATTTGGGCTACAATCTTATATTTTAAAGCTTTAATGCTTATGAGAAAGCTTTATTTAATTTAAGATTACTAGCTAAAATGCAAGCATAGAGTTAATACTACTTTTCTTCTAAAGTAATCAGGACAAAAAGTCCTATTCTTCTCATAGTAATATATGTCATAGAACTTGAACTAGCAGGTAATCACTATCTTTTCTTAACAAGAAAAAAAGCCTTTGAAATATGTACCATAACCTCTGAGAAATACAATTATCCTCCCCAAGAATTGAGGCACTTTTTCCTGACAAAAATGATGGGCAATTGATCTATAGTTCTTTTTTCCCCAAAAAATTATTATATATTGTGTTATGATCATTATAATTAAAAATTAAGATGGCTTGCAATAATTCCACCATTATTTGATTCAAAATCTTTATAAAATATTGGCATTTTCCAACATTTATTTTTCCTGTCTATGTTCCATTTAAGGCCAAATTTTCAAGCCCAGCTGCCAAATTACACATATAATTACTGCATTTGCGCACAAAAATGTGATAATTGCTTACACAATTTCAGAGGCCAGCTTGAGGCTCCTTTCCAAATTTGTTTTACATGTACAGTGCGGTGTATATAGTTTTATATGAAAATGGGGGGGGGAATTAGAAATTATGGTTTGTCTGCTTGATGGGTAAAATGGGTACAAAATAAAGCATTTTTATACCCGTCTGGGTCTTTTACTATTTTCTCCTCATTGATGATTATAAAAGAAAAGCATTATAGAGCATTTCAAACTTAACCCTGTATTAAGGCAATGACAATGGAAGGGTACAATATCAGGTATAAGGCCATTAATAGAACAGATGCCCATTCTTTTCATTGTTGCTTGGGTATTTCATGGCATTCTTCTGTCTATGAACTGCTTCTATCAACCTGAGTCAAAAAAGATAAAGTAGATGCATCGCTTGTGATCATACAAAATCATCAACTTCAGTAGAGCAGAACGGTTGTTTAATGGTAGCTGGAAACTCATTTATCCCTCCAGTTTTACCTGATGGTTGATATTCTATTTGGCAAATAGCCATCACAGGCTTCTCACAATGGGTGTTCCTAGTAGACAACTTGATTCAAGAGAAGGCAAAGAAACAAATTCTCGTTAGTCACACACATTAGCATATTTTGAGATAATTTTGTTCCTACATGAGTTAAAAAAAAAGTCCACCTTTAAATATGCTGATGCCCGTGTATCTACTTCCCAACATCAAGTACTATGAATCTGATCTTTAATTATGGACAGATAACTTACTATGGAACTGATCGGAAGCAATCAGGTCGGAAGTCTATTAAATATTAAAGGAAGCTTTATGTTTAAAAAACTCAGAAAGATTCACCTCCCCAATGCCCACCTGAAACAATCATAACATTTCCTGAGCATAATAATAAAGTTGTAGACTTATATAGGTAGATTTATATACTGTCCCCATTCTCTTTTCAAATGGTAATTTTCATTGAAATTATCCTGTTATTTCTTCATAGTTTTCATGAGTTATGTTATGGGTTTTTAACATAATTTTAGCCCCAGTCTTAAGTTAAGAGCAAGGCCACCTAGACATAATGGGGAAGATTCTGTATTACCTAAGGAAACAAGCTGAAACAAATGTATTATTCCTGGTTGTTTTTATTAAGAGGCTATATGATTTTGAAATTAAGTATGTAGGGGAATTGGGTAGCCAAATAGTACTACCCATTATCTACTTACTCCTTCTTATAGTCATGGACTCTTTTCTTAAAGTGCAGAAACATATTTCTATCTCATCACTAGTCTCCTAAATTAGTCCTAATTTGTTCAAATTAAACTAATCCTACCTTACTTCCAGAATAAGTTTAACATGATAATTGGGTTAGAAATAGTCAGTAATCTAACAATAATCAATGCCTATTCATCATATTTGGTTTCCTTTAATTCAAATGATGCTTAGAAACAAAGGTTTGCTGAGAGACTAGAAGTCTCCTCCTTTATCAGAGTGTAAATTTGGAAACATGTTACCTTGATGAACACTGGGCATCAGGTTCTAACTACAAAAGAGTCAGCAAAGGAATAGAACTGAAACCTGATAGTTGAGTAAATAGGAAAGAAAAAAATCATATTTCTGGGTCCTTAATAACATCTCTGATATAAATCAAACAGAAATAAAACTCACCCAACCTTGGAATTTTTGCTTAGTAAAAATTTATGTTAGCCAATCTAAGTTTTGCTTCCCATATTTTCTATGGATATATGGATACTGGAAATGAAAATCTAGGAAATTTTTCTATGTAATCTCCAAAATTTAGGTTGACAATAATATCTGTCCTAATTCCAGTCATGCAGACTTTGTGTCCTATAAAATTCTCTAATATGTTAATTTGAAGGGTCTGAATGTAGTGGGGATCATATAGGATTGGTTGGTTTGTTTGTTACTAATTTGTTGATAGAGATAGGCAAATTTTAATTTCTTATACAGAATCAGAATACATATAAGTCAAAAGTTGTGCTAAGAATAATGTTTCTGGCGATAAAAAAGGACACAAGGACATGGAGACACATACCCTTCTCATGGGTTGGGAGAATTAGCATCATTAAAATGGCAATATTAGGGGCCAGAGAGATAGCATGGAGGTAAAGCATTTGCCTTTAATGCAGAAGGACTGTGGTTTGAATCCTGGTATCCCATATGGTCACCTGTGCCTAAAAAGAGGGGGGGGGGCAATATTCCCCAAAGCATTGTACAGATTTAATGAAATCCCTCTAAGAATACCCATGACATTCTTCAAAGAAGAGGATCAAACTTCATTTGGAACAATAAACACCCATGAATAGCTAGAGCAACCCTTAAGAAAAGAAATATGAGAGGCATCACTTTCCCCAACTTTAAATTGTATTAAAAATCAATAGTCATTAAAACAGCATGGTATCATGGTGCTGAAGCAGTGGTACAGCAGTAGGGCATTTGTCTTGCATGCAGCTGACATAGGATGGACCACGGTTCTATCCCCCAGCATTCAATATGGTCTCCTGAGCCAGGAGTGATTTCTGAGTACAAAGCCAAGAGTAATCCCTGGGCATCAGTGGGTGTGACCCAAAACAAACAAACAACAACAAACAAAAAAAAACCCCAACATGGTATTGGAATAAAGACAGATCCACAGATCAATGAATTGACTTGAGTATTTAGAGAATGTTCCCCAGACATACAATCAACTAATCTTTGATAAAGGGGCAAGAAATGCGAAATGGAGCAAGGAAAGCTTCTTCAACAAATGGTGTTGGAACAACTGGTGAGTCAATTGCAGAAAAGCAAAATCAGGTCTCCAGCTAACACCATGCACAAAGGTCAAATTCAAATGGATTAAAGACTGATATCAGACCTGGAACCATAAAGTACATAGAAGAACATGTAGGTAAAACATGCCATGACATTGACACTAAAGGTATCTTCAGGAGGAAACAATACTCTCCAAACAAGTGGAAGTGGAGAAAGACAGATGGGACTGTATGAGAAGCTTCTCCACCTCAAAGGAAATAGTGAAGAGGATATAAAACCCACCCACAAAATGGGAGAAACTATTCACCCAAAACCCATCAGATAAGGGGCTACTATCAAAAATATACAAGATGCTGACAGAACTTAACAAGAAAAAGAAACATCTAAACCCATCAAAAAATGGGGAGAAGAAATGAACATACACTTCCTCAAAGAAGAAATACAAATGACCAAAAGACACATGAAAAATGCTCTGCAAATCAAAACAAAAATGAGGCACTATCTCACGCCACAGAGACTGGCACACATCACAAAAAGCAAGAACAATTTGTTCTGGTGGGGAGTGGAGAGAAAGGAGCGCTCATTCACTGCTGGTGGGAATGCCATATAGTCCAGCCTTTATGAAAAAAATATGGAGATTCCTCAAAAAACTGGAAATTGAGCTCTCTCATATGATATAACTATACCACTCCTAGGGATATACTCTAGGAACACAAAATCAATACAAAAATACCCTCCTCACACCTATATTCACTGCAGTGCTATTTATCATAGCCAGACTCTGGAAACAACCAAAATGCCCTTCAACAGACAAATGGCTAAAGAAACCGTGGTACATATAAACAATGGAATATTATGTAGCCATCAGGAGAGATGAAGTGATGAAATTTTCCTATACACGGACATGGAAATTATTATGCTGAGTGAAACAAGTCAGAGGGAGAGAGATAGATACAGAATAGTCTCACTCATCTATGGGTTTTAAGAAAAATAAAAGACATTATTGTAATAATCCCCAGAGACAATAGAGATGAGGGCTGGAAGGACCAGTTCATGATATGAAGCTCACTACAAAGGGGTGAGAGCAGTTAGAGAAATAACTACACTAACAACTATCATGACACTTTTAATGACTGAGAGAAGTAGAATGTCTCAAATATAGGCAGTGGGTGAGGGAAGTGGGAGACAGGGAGGGCATTGGTGGTGGGAAGTTGCAGTGGTAAAGGGAGATGCTATTTTTATGACTGAAACCCAACTACAAACTTGTTTGTAAACATGAAGCTTAAATAGAGATAATATTTTAAAATAAAAATTAAAAAATTAAAAATGTTCCTGAAACAACAGTCATAAACTGTAACGATGCCAGGAAGAAAATATACATAAAGGTCTCCCTAGATATATCTTTAGATAAATATTTGAGTGTCAATTGTCAGTACATATCTATAAAATGGGCTAACGGTATTCTTTTTTTTTTTTTTTTTTTTTTGGTTTTTGGGTCACACCCGGCAGTGCTCAGGAGTTACTCCTGGCTCCATGCTCAGAAATTGCTCCTGGCAGGCACAGGGGGCCATATGGGGCACCGGGATTCGAACCGATGACCTTTTGCATGAAAGGCAAACGCCTTACCTCCATGCTATCTCCCAGGCCCCAGGCTAACGGTATTCTAACAGTATTTGTTGCCTGTGATTGTTAGCACATTCATAAAAATAGTAGAGGAGACAGAGCAATAGCACAGTGGGTAGGGCATTTGGCTTGCATTTGGCCAACCAAGGTTCAATCCCGAGCATCCCAATTAAGGAGCTGGAGAGGTAGCACAGTGGTAGGGCGTTTGCCTTGCATGTGGCTACCCAGGATGAACGTGGGTTTGATCCCTGGCAACCCATATGGTCCCCCGAACCAGGAGTGATTTCTGAGCGGATAGCCAGGAGTAACCCCTGAGCATCACTGGGTGTTGCCCAAAAACGAACAAAAAAAGAAGATAGTAGAAAATAATGCATTGGGAGCATTGATCTCATGAAGACCATCTAACATTTTTCCTCAATGCTTCCATACTATCGTTACTTTTATTTGCTTGTTTTGGAACCACACCTGGCAGTGCTTAGGGCTTAATCCTGGCTTTATGATCAGATTTTAACTCTAGCAGATATGGGAGACTATGTGGGGTGCAGGGATAGAACCCCAGAGATTTGTGTGCATAGCAAGCACCCTCCAGCTCCCATGTACTAATGATTCTTGAAATAATTCAGATTTAGCAATCTAGAGATATTCACTAGAAAATAAATATTAGTTATATTAAATAATTAAATTCAACTTGATTAAAAATAATTAGTTAAATCTTTACAACTTTTTTATCATCATGTTTATAATATTGTTGATAGAGTTTCCTGTTCACAATGTTCCAATACCATAGTCTCCACACTGTCACTGATTCCTTTCCCATAGGTTCAAGGTCCTTTTTCAAGTCCCTGCCAAGTCCTACCTGATCTTCCCTTCATGATGAGCTCATTTCCCTTGCTTTTTTGACATTTGTTACTCCCTTGCTATGCTTCTCTTTATTCCATACAAATGAGATCATTCCATATTGTCCTTTTTTCCTGACTGATTTCACTTACCTTGATTCCCTCCAGTTTCATCCACCTAGCAGCAAATTACATAATTTCTTCTTTTTCTTAGAGGCAAGTAATATTTTATTGTGTATATTTACCATAATTTCTTTATCCAGTTATCTGTTCTTAAACTCAGGTTGTTTACAGATTTTGGCTCACTAACACTTTAATTTGCATTTCCTTGATGATAAGTGATGCAGAATTTTTATTTATATATTAGTCTTATGCGCGCCTTCTTTGAGAAAGATTTTATACATCTCTTTCCTACTTTTTGGAGGGGGGAGGTTTTGGTCACACCCGGCAGTGCTCAGGGGCTACTCCTGGCTCTACGCTCAGAAATCGCCCCCGACAGGCTCAGGGGACCATATGGGTTGCCAGCATTTGAACCATCGTCCTTCAGCATGCAAGGCAAACGCCTTAACCTCCATGCTATCTCTCTGGCCCCCATTTCTTTCCTACTTTTAATGAAGTTGATTATATTTTTCTTGTTAAGTTTCACGTGTACCTTTGATATCAATCCTTGGTAAGATAAGTACTGGGCAAATATTTTCACCCAGTCTATGAGATATCTTATATTCTGACCATCATTTTGCATTGCAGACGCTTCTTGATTTGATTCAGTCTTATTTGTCTGTCCTTACTTTTTTTGCTTGGTGATGACTCTCTGCCCATATATGTCTATAGATTCATATATATCTATAGATTCATATAATGTCATGTGCTATGTTGTGTCATGTGTCATATTCCTATGCTTTCCTTAATAAAATGTTTTAATTCATATCTGGTATCAAGGCTGTCAAGTCATTTTAAATTGAATTTTATTCATGTGTGGCATGAGGTCAAGTTCATATTTTTACATAGGACTGACCAGTTTTCTTAGCACCTTGCTGAAATTGAAAGTTTTCTTGCTCTTCCAACTCTTAGCTCTATTATCAAAGATGGTCTTACCATGTTCCTGATAAGACATCTCTAGGCTCTCACCTCTGTTCTATAGGTTGAAAGTCTATCCTTCTGCTACCATGCTTGATTATTGTAGATTTATAATAAATTTAAAGTTGGAAAGGGAAGGAATCTCATCTTTTATCCTGGAAATGCTTTGGATTTTTGTGAGATGTTTTGCTTTATATAAGTCTGCATGTACAAAATTAAGACTATATTTTTAAAACATGGCATGGGTATTTTCATAGAAACTGCTTTGATTCTATAGAATCCTTTGAGTAGGATTGTCATTTTGGCAAGATTAATCCTTATAATGTCTAAATGGTGTATGTATGTGCTTTCATTTCATTTCCCTTTTAGTTCTTTTAGTGGTGATTTATATTTCCTTTATATGTCTTTCACCTCTTTTCTAAGTTGATTTCAAGTGATGATAAGTGATGCAAAATATTTCTTCTTTTCCATTTTAAAGTAATTTTTCTCTCCCTATCTGGAAACAAATGTATTATGATCAACTATGTCCACTATGTGATACATGCTCTTTAAATAATATAAATTTAAGGAAAAATTACCATCCTTGTACCTTAAAGCTTTTATTTTTTGTTCATGTTGTCAATGGTCTTTTATTTTTATTTTTTAA
This sequence comes from Crocidura indochinensis, assembly GCA_004027635.1. Taxonomy (NCBI): domain Eukaryota; kingdom Metazoa; phylum Chordata; class Mammalia; order Eulipotyphla; family Soricidae; genus Crocidura; species Crocidura indochinensis. The sequence continues at coordinate 11,563 of PVKC010007459.1, forward strand.
AATAAAACCTTCATTTAAGCACCATGATTACAAAAGTGATTATAGTTGGGTTTCAGTCATAAACAGAAAGTCCCCTTCACTAGTGCAACATTCCCACCATTTTATGGGAAATGGTTTCCTGTAAGATTGTTTTTCTAGTCTTTGGCTTTAAGCCTGTGCTTACCCTGACAGTTGCAGGTGTAGATGTCTCTTAAAAGCAGCAGAAAGTTGGGTTATATTCTCACCCATTCAACCACCCTGTATCTCTTTATTGGTGAGCCTGATGTTGAGTGAAATTATTTTGTAGAAATAAAGTAAGTTTGTGGATTTTGTCTTTTTTTAAAGAAACCCTTAAAAATTTCCTACAAAATTAATTTTTTAGAGTACAGAGCAATAATATAGCATGTTTGCCTTATAGGGTGTTTGTCTTACATCCTATATTCAGATCCTAGTATCCCACATGGTTTCTCAAGCACCATCAACCCCTCAACATCGCAAAGTATAGCCCAAAAACAAAAGTAAAACATACCCAAAGGTTATGCTATTAAGCTCTTTTTTATCCACAAAGTTTTGTATCATTCTTCAAATTTGAAGGTTACTCTAGAGTCTATAACAATATCAGACTCAGGGTACAGAGTGATTACAGCAGGTAGGGCATTTGCCTTGCCTGTAGTCAAACCTGGTTCAATTCCTGAAAATCTATAAGGTCACCAGAGCCTGCCAGGAGTGAATTCTGAGTACAGAGTCAGGAGTAAGCCCTGAGCACCTCTGGATGTAGTCATATATACAGGTACATATACATATACATATATATGTACACATACATACATATACATATATCAGAGTCACTTTGCACTATAGGTATGGTAGGTCACATTCCTTATATAATTTTCTGGGGTGCAATAAACAATTGTTATTGGTAACATCTAATATTCTTTTTTTTTTTTTTTTGGTTTTTGGGCCACACCCAGTGATGCTCAGGGGTTACTCCTGGCTATGCGCTCAGAAGTCGCTCCTGGCAGGCACGGGGGACCATATGGGAACCGGGGGATCGAACCGTGGTCCGTCCAAGGCTAGCGAGGTAAGGCAGGCACCTTACCTGCAGCGCCACCGCCCGGCCCCTAATATTCTGTATCTGTTTAAAAGAATTATCTTTTACACTTTGTAGAAGTTTATATTTTAAATTTGTGATAGCATGAACTTACAGTGTAATTGATATTCTTATGATGTCCTTCAAGCAAAGGGAAAACTCTCTTAAAGAAGTGAGAGTAGTGTCCAGAGAAATAGCAATTACCTTGCATGCAACTGACCCAGAATGAAAGGTGGTTCAAATCCCGGCATCCCATATGGTCCCCCATGGCCACCAGGAGCGATTTCTGAGTGCAGAGCCAGGAGTAACCCCTGAGCATCAATGGGTATGACCCAAAAGCCAAAGGAAAATAAAAAAGAAAGAAGTGACAGTACTCTAGTTATACAGTCAAGTTTTCCTCTCTTCCCAATATGCCCAACTCCACCCTTTTTGTATCCCTAAAAATTTCTCAAAGAATTGAACAATTCTTATCACCCATCCACTTTTTTTGTAGCAGAATGTGAATGAACCTCACATAATCAAACGAACTATTTATCAATCCTTAAATTTGATCTTCACGGGATAAATTTGAAGTTGCAGTGCTATCAACACAGAAATATGGAAGCATTATCAATAAAAATCTGATCAATATAAATAAATGATAAAGGTATCCAAACAGAAAGACAACTAACTTAATTACTTGTTAATGAGGATGAAAAGTTTCTAAACCTTTTGTACAAAATAAAAGAATAAAAATAAACTCTGAGCTCTCTTGGAGACAACAATTTCTGGAAGCAGCTATTAACCCAAGGGCTAAAGGAATGGAGATAAGAAGTTAAAATTATTAAAATTTTAATTATTAAAATTTCCCTAGGAAAGAAGCTTCATAGAGTTTAAATGTAGGGTTTTGTGGTGGAGACTATTGAACTGATGCTCCTGATTCTGAATTCAAAGAGATACAGGCTTCTGAGGTGGGAACCCTAGACCAGGAGTGATCACATATCTGAATGGAGAGCAATGAAGGAAGAAACGAGTGTCAGAGAAAGAATAAATTTCATCCCATGCTGCTACAGGGAGCAATTCCCCCTGACTGAGAGAAGTATTTCTGAAATTACAGGCATAGAAACAGGAAGCAATGAGATAAAGAAAAAAACAAGTCTTCCTCTCCTCTGACCTCACAGTCTCCCTTTAGTCTCTTGAATTGATAGGCAATAAGCTAAGAAAACCAAATAATGTTTACTAAGACCCAATGCCAGGGTAAGGCACATAATAAACTTGTAACTCAAAAATAACTTTACAGCTAACACCAAATAGTACATTTTTTGCAGTCAAGTGGACCTCTTCTTCATTTAGCTCTCAAAAAGGATTAACATAGCCAATGCCTATAAGACAGCTCCCATACCTCTTACAGTACCACCAAGAAAACTATTCTAATGACCGAAGAACCACTGAACAAAAAGTGTTTAGTTATTTTTTCTGGAACAGAGATTGAATAAACAGTCTCTAACAATTGGTATTTTCAGAGATGATCTGTTGACATCTTAGTAACCATGTTTATATATGTAAACTTCATTGTACTTTCTTCATTCCTACAGAAATTGTGAAAATTCTGTTTCCTTAAACATGTTGGGTGTTGTGATTATTTTCCTCCATTGAGATATATGAAACAATTATATGAATATCTCTATTCTCTCAGGGTACTGAGGGAGAAAATATTGATTATGGAATGTTCTGAAAAGTCACCCAGTGAGTATGAAACTAATAAAAGGGCATATTATGGTTTTCAAAGAGGAAATTACCATGGTTTATCTATGCCTAGATTTTGGTAATTTTTCTTTCATATAAAATGTCTATTCACTATATCATCCATGTCTTTGTTGACTGAATTTTGACATTTAACAAGACAAGAAAATCTATATGATTAAATCAACTTTTGACAGTGTAAATAGACATAAAAATCTTTGTGATGGCTTTTACAAAGTAAATAAATTTAGTGGCCAACCACAACATTTAGAAACTTAGAAACTTCCGTGTATTGTCAGATTGTAGCATTGGTCTTAAACCAGTGCCCTCATCATCACCAGCATTTCTAAGTGATCTCTAGAGGATCACTACAATGTGAACAATTTCTTTGGGAAACCTTCCTCTGAATAAATAGAACAGGGAAGAAGCAGATAAGGAGGGTGGTAAAGCGCTATAAAATTTAGGGGGGAAAAGGATGGCAAAAAAAAAAAAAAGATTAGGTCTAATCCTTGAATCTAAATCTTCCCCAAATGGAGGGAAAAAGCAAAGTGACAAATGCAACTCCTTCCTTTATAGAGTAGTTCCCAATGCACGAGTAGTTCACAAAATGGAAGCTTATATAAGTAACTGAAAATGTAGGTGCCTTATTATAGTCACTCTTAAAAAGTCCAAGTCATTTACAAGATATGTACTTATTTCTAAATGAATGGCAAGTTACCTCTCATTGATTAGCTATCCATTCATGAGAAAGTGACTTAATCTTACTGCCTATGTCTTTTTTTTTAATTTGTAAAGAGATAATAATAATATAATTACTTAAAATGAATTGGAGTAAATAAAGAATCACAAATATCTCTGATTTAAAGATTGTAAGAGCTAATTATCTCAAGTAACAGTCTTCAATTTGTGATCCAATGGACTGAGTAGTTTAGCAATGTTCAATTACTCACAGGGCAGGGTTTTATTCTTTAGTTTACTTTCCGCAAATTCATTGTACTAATCTGTTTTATTGAGGGTGAGATATAGGTACAACTATAAAACAGCTTTTAAGAATGGCAGCAGAGTACTGTTCCAAGACAAGAGGATTGTGTTTTACAAGATATGGACAAAGAATTACATTTATTATTTTCATATTTGCATTGACCAAAACATAGATTTGGTCACAAGTTTCATAGTAAGCATAAAGTCATCATATTAAAATTGATATTCAAATAAAGTTATGTGCACATAAAAAGTACATATTTGGGAAGATAGATATAAAATAGTGTAGCTATTCTTTATTGAGAACATTGTGAATCACAAGTCTGTCACAGCTATATTTCATGAGTATAATGACAATGAGTTAGGGTCATTACCACCACCAGTGTTGACCTCCTTTCTCCATAGTTCCCAGCATGCATCCCATACCTCCACCCTTAGCCCCCTACTACTAGTCTACTAGTGTAACAGGTCCATATATGTTTAGCTTGTTATAGTTTGGGTCTCTTGATTCTATTGTCATTGACTTGGCGTGGGTATTTAGTTCTGACCATTTTTCCCACTCAATGCACCTGAGACCACTTGGCCCTGGGTCTCATCTACTTTTTTTCTTTATTCAATTTGTAGGAAGGCATAAAAATATGAGGCAGAACAAAATTATTCATATTGTAAGGTTCTATGAAAAAGGCAGGAGCTCCTATCTAGAAGACATAAATAAAATTTTAAAGGGGGAGGCAGATTTGGCAAGTTTTTCACTGTTTTTTATGCATAGGTGCAGTAAATGTTGGGAAAATTAGAAAGGAGGTTCCTTTGACCTAAGAGATACAGGGTGTTTCCATCCATGAAGTATACTGCCATAAGACCAATGACAGGCTCCAGGCTTATTAGCTGTTCAACCCCAAGTTCTTTCTTTATGGTCCCAGGAAAAGGACTACTCAGCATGGTTATCATAGTCAGTCCATGTAGTCAGTCCTCTGTAATCAAAGATCTTGGTTTTTGCTCAAATCCTATGACAAAGCTAAGATGTCACAAGTGTCTTCTGATTTCTTCTCACCGTTAGATGGCAAGGTAGGGGAAAGCCTTCCCTTAGATCAAGTCATTGCTGTTTCCTCTTTGTTGGAGTGTCATATAAACCTACCCTGGTGCCAGAATGGCATTAGACTCTCCCCCAAAGGGATAGGGGGAGAAATTTGACTCTTGGTACTGGTTCAGGAAACTCTGCCAGTTCTAAGATTCATATCTGGAATTTGAGGTTGGACAGTAGATGCCCAATGAATTGAAGCCTAAACCAACTCCCTATGACAAATATTCATGGTGATGGTGTCCCTGTACTATAAAATTTATGGGTTCTTATCCCTATTAGATAAGATGTTACATGTCAATGAATTATGTGAAATGTTTAGGGTCAACTGCCCATGAAGATTTTACTAGAATTTGAACTCAGGCATATGATCTAAATTTGTTGAGCCAATAAACTATATCTATAATTCAAAATCATAACATTAGCTCTGAGATATGTAAAAATATCTATGGAGCATAGAAATAGCAAATTGATCAAAATATCAATTGATTAGTCAAGAAAAATATTTAACTGACAGGAATTGGCAATATATAATGAGAAGTGTGTGAGATCAAAAATAAAGGGAAAAGCTACTCTCATAAAGTACTATTTTGTTATTAATATTGTATTTACTGTGGCTCTTATAGCCATGTTTCTATTTTTATATTGACTTTCAAGGAACTCAAATCATATTTATAATACTCCACCAATAGCTATACTAAACATAAAGAAATAAGCCTTAGTGTAGTAGCCTATCTTTATTAGAATCACACTCCCACTTTCCACTTTTTATCCAATAGCCCAATTTCTGTGTTTTATCATGCATTATTATGCATATGTTACATGTATCTGTAGTCTTTTTACTGTGTTGTATATATTCAAATATTAACAAGAAAAAATATTTTTCTCTTAGTGTTGTCTTCAGGTTCATTTTGTAATAATAGAGAAAAATTATAAATGAATATATAAACATATATATGAGTATTTTCACATGAGAGGCCTGTGGATTTCTCAATAGCTTCAGAAAGGATCTATCTTCTACCTGACTATGAAAAAAAACATAAAGTTGATAATACTCTGTTGGTAAGACCTAGGGAAAGTGTAAATTCCTATATAACTGTGGAATAAATAAGGTCTTATATAGGTCAATTTTCCAATAGTAATATTACAAATTCATAGAATCATTGACTCAGTACTTTCATCTTTGGATTTATCCATTAGATATAGTACACTGGTCACCAAGCAAAATGTACAAAAGAGTATGAAACTCAGCATCATTTCTAAGAAGAGACTGGAAACAAAGTACATGTATATCACCAAAGGACTAGGTAAATAAATTATTTGAGTTCTCAAGCATTCTTTGACTATCTCTGTAAAATAAAGTCATTTTTCTTTGGTAATAGATAGTAGTAACAAAAACCCCTATTTAATATAGTAAAATCCAAGACAATCAGACTGACTCTTGTCCTTAGGCTCAATAGGAAAATAGAGAGTGGTAGATGAAATTTTTCCCTTAAGTACTAACTTTTAGTACCTTCCTCCTGCCATAATGTAAAAAAGGATATTAACTCCATAATTTCCTATGATGTTAGTCTAAAATATATTCTTTGCATGAGAATGCATAACTGTTGAACCTTTATGTGAATTGCTACATATTTCTAATTACCTTCTTATGCTTCTTCCATTGCTCTGAGCAGTGCTTTCCCCAGGTGACTGCTGATCCTTCAGCTTGGACCCCACAATAAATATACATTGCACAAAGCCAGTCCAAGAAGCTGCAGGCCTGCAAGTGTAAAGGAGATACCTAATTGTCCTCAAACCCATGAACAAGAATGAATACTGTAGTAAGCTGTGAAATTTTAGTATAATTTCATAGCAGCATAATCTGTATGCCCATAGAAATATATAGACAACCAACCAATCCCACACAATAATCTGTGAACGGGAAGAGTAACTATGAATAAAAGTTACCTTTTCTTGATGAGTGTTTTTTTTTTTTTTGAGAAATAACTCATTGAGAACTATCATAACAATGTGAATGAATGAGGGAAATAGAAGCCTACCTAGAGTACAGGCAGGGGTGGGATGGGGAAGAGAGAAATCTGGGACATTGGTGATGGAAATGTTGCACTGGTGAAGAGGAGTGTTCTTTGCATGACTGAAACCCAACTACAATCATATTTGTAATCAAGCTGTTTAAATAAAGATAAAGGAAAAAAATTACCTCTTCTGCATAAGACTACCTATTTCAAAATGGAGGCGATGATGCTAAAAAGGTCGCAGCAGAGGAACATAAAGGATGCTGGGCATGTGAATTAATAAGGTTGTACCATTCCAGGGGAATATATCAATAGGGAGTTCCTATCTCTTTATTTAACAAAATATCTCTTTTTAGCAAAAATTCCATTAAATAAGTTTTTGATTTTTTTTTTTTGGTTTTGTTTTGTTTTGGGGCCATACCCAGTGACGCTCAGGGGTTACTCCTGGCTATGTACTCAAAAATCACTCCTGGGGGCTGGGTGGTGGCGCTGGAGGTAAGGTGCCTGCCTTGCCTGCGCTAACCTAGGACGGACCACGGTTTGATCCCCCGGTTCCCATATGGTCCCCCATGCCTGCCAGGAGCGACTTCTGAGCAAATAGCCAGGAGTAATCCCTGAGCGTCACCGGGTGTGGCCCAGAAAAAAAATATCACTCCTGGCTTGGAGGACCACATGGGATACCAGGAGATCAAACTGCTGTCAGTCCTCGACTAGCACGGGCAAGGCCTTACCGCTTGCACCAACACTCTGGTCCTGAGTTCTTGATTTTTTTATCACCTAAAACTTTTCTACATTCTTTTTGAGGACAGGAGTTGGAGGACATCCAGCAGTGCTCAGTGGCTACTCCTGATTCTGTGTTCAGGAGTGACACCATGGTGGTGTCATATGTGTTCAAGGATTATTTTTTTTTATAAATTTCCAACTTAGGAAAAAACGTTTTAAAAATATTCATTTGCCCACTTTAAAATAATCAGTATGCAACTTTGGTTTGTTTGATTTTTTAATTCGTATCTTAATTTAAGTGCCACGGTTACAAATATGTTTGTAGTTGGGTTTCAATCAGTTCACCAATACAACCTTCCCAAACCTCCTGTAAACTGAGTGGGTCAAAGCAGCTGCATACAAGGCAAGTGCCTTACCTCTTCTACCAATTCTCTGACTCTCTTTTACTATAATTTAATACAAAAATTTTTCTAGAATTGGTGAATTTTAAATATTCTGATAACAAAGACGACTGGTTTCAAGCAAAATGCAGGGAAGTATAAACAGAAAAAGAGAGCAAAGAGAGAAAGGACTATGGCTCAGTGATAGAGGCATTTCTTACATGTGGAAGGCTATGGGCCCTATCTGTAGCACTAAAATTAAAAAAAAATGAGGTATAAATTTGAGAGAATAGGAAGCAAAGAGCTACTGAGAAACAGACACCTAACCTGAGTTACCGTATCAGCTTTGCAGTCTGGTTTACATTGAAGGAGCTCTTGCGTGAAGAGCATCAGAGACATCCTAGTAAAGGTTGGCAAGAAAAAAGCAAGACCTAGGGAGCTCAAAATGATGGCCACAGCTGCTAGTTTTCCTTCCAAAACACTTTCCTCTCTTTCTTCTCACACAATACATCATATCACTACCAACAGGACTAAATGGATATAGCAAAAAGAATAAGTACGATTGACCAATTGTTGTGTTAGTTTGTCCTTTAAAGCAAAACTTTTCTGTAACACATTACCAGTCATTGGGGAATTTGTGTCCTCTATTTGAAGTGTGCCACATGTCCTATCAAAATAACTTCTTATAACTGCATAACAATTGTGGGTGGCCTGTGATCACCTTGTCAGAGCTTCCTTTACACCCAGAGTTGGTTGCCAGATTCCACATTATTTTCTTTCAAATTTCCCTCCTCACACCTCCTCCCCTAGACACACACACACACACACACACACACATCCCTTATGCTGCAGATATCATTTGCTTCTTTGGGCTGACAGTTGCTGGGCTCCAACAACAAATTGCAGTTATTTATGCAGCTTAAACCCTGTTGTCAACATCTTTATCGTCAACCCACAACAGTTCCATGGTGCAAGTTGAGCTTATGGGGAATAACCGTGAGTAGAGACAGGAGGCGAGTTGAGGCTAACAGAAACAAAGCTTCCTGGGGTTCTCCGCCAAAGAATACATTATTGCTGAGCTGCCTTTTTTTCCTTGCCTCTATTTGGGGTGGATTTTCATTGAAATTAAAAACACATCACAGTTTGCTGTTTGTTTGCTACTCTCAGGTCAGACCAAGCATCCAGAGAGAGGGTTGTATTGCTATGTGCCAAGAATTTTCTTGGCAATTTAATAGGGATGAGGGAATTTTTTCACTGTTTGCACAGCATGCTTTCTCCTGGGATGTCAAAAGCCTTCTAAAACAAAACTCAGTCTTCTCATAAGTCAAGAGTATCATGGGTAATTGTCTTCTAGCTTCCCTAGAACATGTTTAGAGACTTAGTTCAAGGAATATAGGTCAAAGCAGGAAGTGAAAGTTGTCACTACTTGAGAGAAGCACAAACGGGTCTTTGTGTTATCTACCAAAAAAATATGCCACCTCTAAGTGGATGAATTTTCTTCCCTCTGGACTAACATAGCCCATGTAATCACCTAATTAGTAAAATACGAACTGAATTTAGGCACCAACTTGCCCACTGAGTTCTGCACTTTTTATATGTAGTGCAGTTGTAGGAGTCAGCCTTGAGTTTTTATATCTGATAACATCAAGTCAAGCTGTGTTTAAAGAGGCTTTCTATTTCCCCTTTACATTGTTGACCAGTTGAAGAGACCATCAATGCCTTTTCATCTAAGTGGGAAATTATAGTTTAGGGACCTCTAAAAGTTTTTGCAAACATCATCTCATTATGCAATAAATATTTATTAAGCACTTATGTATAAAGCCATATCCCCATCCAGGAGTCTAAAGTTCTTTGGAAAGACAACAAAATTTGCAATAAGCTAACTGTGATCAGCACTTTTTGACCTGACACCAAGTGACCCCCACCCACCCACCTCCTGGTACCAATGCTCTCATATGATCAACTCTCATTGAAAGTGGATCAGAGTCATGAAAAAAGAATTGTAACACATTCTAATGAATTGAATTCAGGAAATGGTAGTTAATGAATCGAATACAGGAAAAATTGTTCTATGATAGTTTATAAGAGACTGGAGGACACAAGTGGTAGGGCGTTTACCTTGCATATATCGAGATGGACCTCGATTCGATTCTATGGCATTCCATATGGTCCCCCAAGCCAGGAGCGAATTCTGAGTGCTTAGCCAAAAGTAACCTCTGAGTGTCACTGGGTGTGGCCAAAAAGCAAAGAGTGAGAGATAGATAGATAGATAGATAGATAGATAGATAGATAGATAGATAGATAGATAGATAGATAGATAGATAGATAGATAGAGAGAATTACCATGTTTCACTCTCTCTTTATACTCTAACAGAGGGCTCAGCCATACTGTAACATACTCTATAGAACTGAGACAAGAACTGAGAAAGTTCTATAACCAGTGGCTCTTGCAATATGAGCTTCTGATCTACACCACTTGGGTAGATAAAATATGCCAACATCAACATGAGTGAGTTAGGAAGTGGACCCTTCCCAGTCAAGTCTCAACATAAATACATGTGTGATAGTCTCCAAATCACAGATACTATGGCACTCTATGCCCTATCCAGATACCTCACCCACAAAATCTTGAGTATCCTTAACTGCACAGTTGTAATCAAGGTGTCATCCAGTACTGTAGTACTCTCTAGGTTCTGCTTCTTGAAGTGGGGTGGTGCCCATATACTTACTGATTTCACTCATAGAGCTGTTGGCAGAACTCATACTTCCAAATTTGTTAGACTGAGGGCTTTGCTGGCTGTTAGCCAGTAACACCATCAGTTCTTTACTATCTGAGACTCTGTAGAATAACTCAACATGGCAGCTATCATCCATCAGAGTAAGCAAATAGGAGACTAGAAGTAGGCAAACAAAAGAGAAGTCCAGGTCTTTTTTATAATCTAATCTCAGAAGTAAAATTCACTATTGCCATTTTCTATTGATTAAAAACAAGTTACAAAGTTTACCCTACACTCAAGGCAAAGAGTTTAGATAAAAGCAGAGATCATTGCTGACTTTCTTAGGTGCAATCAATTGTCTTTTATATCACTTCTTGAATTTACAGACTCTTCCTCATAGTCTCTCTATCACCTAATTATTTTGTTAGTTTTCACACAGTGTTTGCAACTCATAGTTAAACCTGCCTCATTTATTTCTACCTGATGTGGTATCCAGAAACTAATAGTTCTAAGATATCACACTGTATAATATTATTTTCCTATACAAAATATATTAATAGTATTTATTTTTATTGAGTTGGACTCCCAAATGCCTCTTTCCTCATTTAGGCTTTTTCTCAGTCTACTCTAAAGGCTATTTCAATTGTACTTATCCTCTCACAACCTTCCAACTATTTAGTTAGTCCCACTTTCCAAGGCATTGTTCATGCTCTTTCTTTAAAATGGGGTGGACTTCTCCATTTTACCAAAATGTATTATTCAACTCAAGTCCTGTTTTCTTTCTGATGTTTGAAGCTTATGCCAGGGTATAATGGACATAAGTGGTCAGGTGATCTATAATAAAATGAAGCACTCCATAATGAGTAAAATAGAAGAAAAATAAAGAATCACTTATACAGTGAATAAAAATTAATAGTTATTACCTGATTACCTAAATTATGTTATCCTAATTTATTAGTACTGCATTTTACAAAAGGGGAAGTGAAGGTTTAGAGATGTTCCTGAGTTTCAAGAAGTAAATTACTCTTGGTTATTGGTGAAAGTAAGATTCCCACACAAATATGGCTGATTTCGAGTCCAACACAACTCCCTCCTCTAGACAATGCAACTGAAAGCTGTGCCCTCATGCATGTTTAGGATGAATCATATTGTTTTGCTTGGGTATCAATGAACGAAGATAATAATTTTCCCTGATATTTTTCCATTATCTCTTAGTAGCTGTGCCAAACTCAATCTGTGCCTGTAGGAAAAGCATCCTTTTCTACATTTCCAAATGAAATTAAGTGCAGATTAGCCAATCCACTAAGAAAATATCATTGTAAAGAGAGGGATCCATCTAACTGACTGGAATTGACTGGAATCATCTAATCCCATACCAGGTCTTCTGATGTGACATCCATAACTGGTCTTGGAAAAAGCCTTCAGGTAGATTGTTGTTTTCAGATACATATTGCCTTCTGACTCTGAAAGAGATGTTCTTTAGAGATAGAAACAAGCTATTAAAAAAATATATATATATATATATATTGGAATTTCCTGGAAATGCAAAGAAATATATAGAAGCTACCACTTTCATTTCAAAATTAGCAAACCTTATGTGAAAGATGTCTCAGGTAGACTTCCAGAACTGTTCATTCAAAGAAATGTCAAATTACAGTTAAATCTACAAAAGAGGCCGATATAAGCCAACCCACACTCACCCAACCTTCTGACAAAGCAAGCAGTTCCCAAATCTGGGCACACAGAAACTCTGTGTATGGAGCTCAGGGGAGACAAGGCCTGGGAAGCATGAGCCTGGCTTGTGGACAGAGGGGGGCAGCAGAGAGCTGCTGGAGAGTTGTGTTCATTAGGAAGCTTCCAGGGTACTTGAGTTCTGGTCACCAAAAAAGACTCTAGTTAGAAAACCTTGCTTCTATTTCAGTAGACCAACTGAAGAGTTAGCCCTACTGAGATCCCCGGTGGAATCCACAAACATGGGATACTCTGCGGTTTCCTCACTGTGGCTAGAGATATTCATAAAGATGCCTCATGGCATCCTCCTCTCTGCTTAAGGAATGATTAGTCTCCCTTTGTTAAACACACAAGGGTCCTGATGCATCATTATTTTCCTGGGATTTGCTATAAGAAAGACCACTGGTATAACTCTCCAAATTTCTGTTATATGGGATCTATGAAGGGACTCAAGAACTTATAATGTTCACAAGGTCTCAGGTGATGATGTTCACAGGTCCTTGCAAGGATCATACCTGATGAATCACCAATTGAACTTGCTTGATTTGCCCAACTCCTTCCAGTCTAAATGTTTTCTAAATACCCACTATCATTTGCATCTCCCTAATTCTCATATTCGTCTCCAATTGGCTCCCTCCATGGCACCCATGTTTTCTTTCCTTTTTTTTTTTTTTTTTTTTTTTTGGTTTTGGGGCCACACCCAGTGACGCTCAGGGGTTACTCCTGGCTATGCGCTCAGAAGTCACTCCTGACTTGGGGGACCATATGGGAAACCGGGGGATCGAACCACGGTCTGTCCTAGGCTAGCACAGGCAAGGCAGGCACCTTACCTCCAGCGCCACTGCCTGGCCTTTCTATACATTTTCAACTCTCTTGCTAAATCACTCTCCCTTCATCTTTTATTTAATGTTTGAAGATATTTAAGTGTCAAGTTAAAATCCTCCCTTCTATGAACTTACACAATGCTCTGCACTAAATTTTCTATTCTGTTACTAATACCCTTTTGTGTATTTGTATCTCAAAGAGTCTATGAGTACAGAGTTTCAGAAATTATATGTACTATTACAAATTTATCATTACCAGTTTCATCTGGATTCTCACAATAAACATGCTACATTTCTCTGACTGCCTCTTTACGCTCCCAATGTCTATTTCAAACAGTCGTACTGTTCCACAAATCTCTAACCTTCACAGATCTTCTCACACTCAACAGATGGCATTGCCTACTCCTTCTGAGAAAATAGAAGCCACCAAATAGAAACCTCTCAACTTCCCACCACTGAACCTACCAGCATCTGCACCCATCCCATCCCCCTGAACTCCTGTTACAACAAAGAAATTTCTAGAACATTCTAAGACTCCAAAAATGAACCCCCATCTATCTTATGGTTTTTTTTTTTTTTTTTGCTCTTTCTTCCTCAAAAACTCCTACTTTCCACACACAGTCCATGTATGATTAACTTCCTCTCCCCTGCTACTTTTAAACATGTTCCTCTCGTGCTCTTCTTATAAATAACCATCCTCCAGGACTCAGTGTTACCATGAGATTTTCTCTTTGTTTCTATTTTGCTTCTACCCAGCCAGACAAATCTAACTTTACGGTTTTCTTGTCCTTATTTACTCTCATTATACAAGCCAATTTTCTTCAAAAATCATTCTCACTAAGACTGCCAAGAACTTCAGGAGTTTGTTTGTTTGTTGATGGTTGGTTAGATTTTGCTAAATCTGATGTACACTTTTCAGGTCCCATTAAACTTCATTTATTTTATTTTCTCTCCATTATGAAGCCCTCTCTATACGAATTCATATTTTTCTGTTCCCATTTTGGTCATTCTTCATGGAAGACCTAGGTCTTCCATCTCTCCTATAAAAGATGGAGAGTTGTTAGAATAATTCCTAGATTTATTCTAAGATCTATCTGGATAACCTTCTCTATTTCCATGGACTACTATGTGCATATCAACTGTGCACATGTCTGAGCATTGTATGAGCTTCCCTTTACTCTGCCTGCAATGTCCTTTAGAGTCATTGAGGGAACGTTTAGCCCTGAGGACAGCCAACAAGAGAGAAAATTTCCTCAGTGTGACAATCAATCAAAGGTTACACTCAGAGGAGCAGTACCTAGAAGAGAGAATGGGATAATCCACCCAGAAAACAGCCCTTGCAATATTACTATACAAACAAGGAATAGTCCATTGAAGGGTCAGTGTATTAAGTGCCAAAAATCATCCAATTAACTAGTGTATTCAAGAGCATAGATCACCCAGGGGATGTCAATTCATCCAGAGAGACAATAATCCTGGAGGACATTCCATCCATGTGAGAATTTCTTTTTTGTTGTGGTTTTTGGTTTTTGGTTTTGGGGCCACACCCATGATGCTCAGGGGTTACTCCTGGTTTTGCGCTCAGAAATTGATCCTGGCTTACGGGACCATATGGGACGCTGGGGGGATCGAACTGTGATCCGTCCTAGATCAGCCACATGCAAGGCAAATGCCCTACTGCTGCACCACCGCTCTGGCCCCCATGTGATAATTTTATCCATGAATACTATCTAACACTCCATCCAAGGAACAGACCACCAATAAACACAATCCATGGGACAGTTCACCCAAAGAAAAGACTGAAAGGGACTGTCAAGTCAGTAAGACAGTTAGTCAAAGGAATAATATATTCATGGTCAAATTCCACCCAAGGGGGGCCGGGCAGTGGCACTGGAGGTAAGGTGCCTGCACTAACCTAGGACAGATCGCGATTCGATCCCCCGGTTCCCCATATGGTCCCCCGTGCCTGCCAGGAGCAATTTCAGAGCATGGAGCCAGGAGTAACCCCTGAGCACTGCCGAGTGTGACCCAAAAAAAAAATTCCACCCAAGGAGTTAAACCACACAGGTAGGAAAATCCACCAAGAATAGTCTACCCACAGAGACAGGCCAAACAAGGGGATAGCCCACCCAAAAGTGCTGTAAGCTAGAGAGACAAAACTCCCAAGTCATAATCAGCTAGGTGGACAGTCAGGAGAGTACAAAATGGGATTACTCACCTATAAATAGTCCACTCAGGGGATCCTTTACCCAGAGGGATAGTCTACCAGAGAAAGCTAATTCCAGAAAAATAACCCAAACAAAGGTCAACCTAGGTGACATCAGACTGGGAATTTCTGTGAATCTACACCTGCCCAGTGGGGCCTGACTTCGGAAAAAAAACTGTGAGTGCTGTCTGTGTGTTTCTCTCCTGTCCTGTTGCCTGAACCTCTTGGGAGTGGGCAAAAAAGAGGCTCCAAATAAGGACTTTAGAAAAGCAATATGGAAGATGCTCAAAGAACTCAAAGAAACCATGGAACAAGTTGAACAGAACACACTAATAAGAACCAAGAAAATATGAAGACAGAAATCACAAAACTCCAAACTGAAATAACATGTCAACTAACAGGCCTGAAAAACTCAGTAAATGAATTGAATGACAAAATGGATAAGGATAGAACAACACCAGGGTAGAAGTGACTGAGAATAGAATTGGTGCTGTGGAAGATGAGATAAATAACAACTCCATACAGCAGGAGAGATTGGGGGAAAAAAAGCAACTTAAAACAAACGAACAGAAAAATAGTCAAAGAATGGGAACAGATGAAAATAGAAGTCTATGATAAGATCAACAGAAACAACTTAAGAATCATTGGAGTCCCAGAGACCCAGGAAGAAAATTTCCAGGAAGAATCAACAGTCAAGAACATCATTAAAAAAACTTCCAGAGCTAAAGAATATATGTGATCAAATCCTGCATGCCCGAAGAGTACCAACCAAAAGAGACTTCAGAAAAAATACCCCAAGACACATCCTAGTCACAATGACGAATCCCACAGATAGACACATAATTCTGCAAACAGCAAGATCAAAAAAGGAAATTACATTCAACGGAGCATCCTTGAATGTCACCAGACCTGTCACCAGAAACACTCAAGGCCAGAAAGCAGTGGTGGGATATTGTGACAAGACTGAATGAAATGAATGCTTCACCTAGAACAGTGGTTGGCAACCTGTGGATTTCGAGCCACATGTGGCTCTTTAAACTTTTAATTTGGCTCTTCTGTGTGCCAGGCGGGCGGCCGCTCCTGGAGTCAGGACTCTGCTCCTAGCCTCTGTCGGGGCACGCCCTGTGTGCAGCTCCAGCGGCAGGCTCCAAGACTGTAAGATGATACCCAGTATCAACCCTAAACAAAGGTGTTCCCCCAACTCATTCTTTCTTACTCCTCTTCCTTTGATATGTAAAAGTCCACTGAATATGTACTTTCCTCTCTCTCTCTCTCTCTCTCTCTCTCTCTCTCTCTCTCTCTCTCTCTCTCTCTCTCTTGACCTCCTGGTATTGGGAATTGGTTTTAATAAAGAAAGAGGTGTTCTAGCTTTTTGAGCTTAAGGCAGAGGGTACAAAGTAAAAGGCCATGGACTCCATGATCATCCTTTGCTGGCTAGTTTGGTTTATTATTTCTTTCCTGCTACCCTGCTTCTTCAGACCAGGTTGGGTGGGGTTTAGAAATACAGTGCCTGGAGTGATCTTAAAATACATATTTTATTTTGCACAAGAGTGGGTATCTTCCATGAAGGGATTCTCAACCCAGAGCTTTCTTTTCTGTGGATTCTCATGTTCAGAGTACTCATGATTAAAGTTGTGAGCTAATGCCCTTAAATGCTGTTTTTTCATATTGATTATGACTTTCTGTATAATATAAGTGCCAATCAGAAACTTTTTGCAAGAGTGGAAACATTTCAATATCTCCTTCTCAGACACAGCTATCCCAGAATCAGATTCTTTTTTGAACACATCCATCTTATGTCTCACTATAAAAACTACTTGTGAAACCCCCTGCAGAGAAATATTAAATTCATAGAGAAAATGAACAATGTCTGCCAAATACACAAGCTTAGCTACCCATTCCTTGTCCAACTTGGGCTGTACAAAGTCAGAGTTCTGCTCTCACAAGAACTGGACTACTTCTTCTCTATTGCCAACAAGGCGAGAGAGCACTCTTCCCCTGAACAGCCACTTCACTTCTTCATGGAGAAGATGCTAGTAGTGGCCATCTATACTCTCATCCAGGGTGGTGATTAGCCTGGATTTAATCACAATTATGAATTTCACAAATTATCTTTACTGTGTCATCTGCCATAGAGTTTAGTTCAGCAGGGAGTTTTTTTGAATCCAGTCTATCATATTATGAGCGGATTCAATGTACGGGTGTGCAACTTTTGTTTCTTGTGACTACACAAAAACATTGAGCCATGTACAGTGCATCATCTGTACATACATCAACAAATCAGATTATTCTGTGTTGCATATGTAAACATTTCTAATCTTATCATGATTTGGAATTTCTATGTATAAACATTTCTGGACCCACCCTGATCCTACCCTGATCAGTGATTGGACCCTACTCTAGGGTGGGACCTGGCTTTCTGCCCCTACCCTAGGGTGGTACCTGACTCTAATGTATAAAAGAGAAGTCTGTGGAAGGTTTAGGGGGCTT